>JXCR01061193.1:0-18916 GCA_002079205.1 Phalaenopsis hybrid cultivar
TCCTTAAAAACTCCTAATTTCCCTCACATTTTTTGGTTAAGGTAAATTAGTGATTACTTGAATTTTTGCAGGGTCTACATCCATACCATGTTCTAATATATGATGTCTTAAATTAATTCCACCTGCTACCATAAATTGTCAATTTACTAATTAAGGACTAAATTTGTTTCTTCACAGCACTTAAGAACTTTTGATAAATGTTCTAAACTTGATTTAAATGAAGTTCCAAGCACTAAAAACCATCCATAAAAACTGCATTTTCTTTTTCAATTAAATCACAGAAAATAGCCATCAGACATCGTTGAAATGTAGCAGAGACATTACATAAACCAAAGGGCATTCTTCTAAAATCAAATGTACCATAAGGCCTGATAAAAGTTGTTTTTTGTTGATCCTATATCCATCTAGAAAAAAAGTGTTTATGCCCAGTTAGTCTATCCAACATTTGATTTATAGAGGGTAGTGGAAAATGATCTTTCCTAGTGGCAAGATTTAATTTCATATGCTCAATGCATATTCGCCACCCTGTGACTTGTGTTGTTGGTATTAACTCATTATGTTCATTCATAGTCTATCACTCCTCCTTTCTTAGGAACACAGTGAATTGGACTAACCCATGCACTATCTGAAATAAGGTAGATAATTCCAGCAACTTTAATGTTTTTTTCTTAACAACATCTTTCATAAAAGGATTCAATCTCCTTTAAAGATTAGCTCTAGGTTTACAGTTCTCTTCGATATGAATTCTATGCATATAAATTGAAGGACTAATTGATTTAATATCAATAATTGTCCATCCAAATTCTTTCTTATAATTTTTCAAAGTTTTCATTAAACTCTCTTTTTTTTCTAAAGTTAAACTTGAGGAAATTATAACCAGTAATGTTGAGGGATCACCTAAAAAGACATATTTTAAATGTTTAGGAAGTAACTTCAACTCAAGTATAGGAGGTTTCCCAATTGATGAACAAAAAGATTTATCTTTTTATATAGTGTCTAAAACTTCAAAATTTTCTCGAATATTATTTGAATCTTCCTTATAAAAAATTTTAAATTGCTCTAGTTCCTTTTCTTACTCATGTTCTAACTCTTTCACTTCAGATTTCTCTTTATAAGTTGTTTTGAAATGATATTCACTCAGATATCTTATTACATTGATTCTGTAATATTCATCATCTTTACCATTTGTAGGATACTTCATTGATTTGGAATAATTAAAAGTAACTATTTGATCATTGACGCACATAATTAATTTCCTTTTCTGCACATCTATCGTTGCTCTTCCTGTAGCTAGGAAAGGTCTCCCCAAAATGATCAGTTTCTCCTTATCTTCCTCCATATATACCACAAAAAAATCAAAAGGAGAACTAAATCGATCCACTTTCACTAAAACATCTTCTATAACTCTATTAGGATATGTCATTTAATGATATGCTAACTGTAGAGTTGCAGTAGTATGGGATATTTTTCTGAATCCCAATTTTTTAAATATTGTTAATGACATAAGGTTAATTCTTGGACCTAAATCACATAAAATTTTCCATAAAATTTGTCTCCTATTGCGCATGGAATTGTGAATCTTTCGGGATCTTTAAGTTTTTCATAAAGTTTTTTCTGAATTAAAACACTGCACTTCTCACTAAGTGCAACAATCTCGTTACGTTTAAACTTTCTTTTTTCTGTAAAGAATATCCTTCATAAACTCACATAACATGGAATTTTTTCTAAGACTCCAACAAATGAAATATTAATTGTAAGATTCTAAAAGATTTCCATAAATTTTGAAAATTTTTTATCCAACTTTTGTTGACAAAGTATCTGAGGAAATGGAGGTGGTGGTTTTTCTAAGTCAATTTTTGGTGGAGAAATATGTCTTTCTAAACTTTTTGGAGCGTCCTCTTCAGGCTCTTCATGTCCTTCTCTCTCTACTTCAATCTCTTTTTAAACTCTACCTTCTAGCTTTTTTCTACTTCTAAGTTGAACGTATTTTACTTGCTCATTATTTTGTACTTTTAGATTTACTTCTGTATTATCATGAAGTGTTCCTTGGGATCTGTTACATAATTGTCGACACTATTTTTGGGTTAAGGAGTTACACGTTGGAAGCTGTTGGCCGTCGAAATCGGAATCCCATCGTCCTCTTTAAAAAGGCATTAAATTTACATATACATAATTTAGAAAAATATGAAATCAAACCGACCCCATATTTTTCATATTTTAAATGAAAGAACATTATACCTTAAACCCTGTATCTATCCCAAAGGATAAACATAAGACTTGAGGATGAGGCTTGATAAAATAAACTAAGAAATATACGACATTCGTTTGGTCTGCGAAACTATTTTATTTGCCGACAAATTCCCCTAGTTAATATAAAGAATTAAATAGGGTTTATATTAAGTTGGGTTCGGACAAGCTCCTATAAGGGCAAGCCCCTATAGTTAATTACATCTTAGATAATCAATGTCACCTAAGAAAACTCTCGATAAAAATCAAGAAATATTATCTTCAAAGAGGTCAAAAGGATAGGACTTTTCAAAGAGATCGGACAAAGAGGTGTGTAAGAGGAATGATTCAAGTTTGAAATGATTTGTAGAATCTAAAGGACAAAGAAATAGAGGATGTTACAGAACTGGAGGAGAACCTCGATGACTTCCTAATCTATCCTAATGTTTGGCTTTAGTTTTGAGGAGAAATATAAAAATGTTTCATCTTGCCAATTTTATTAATTTAGGGCTTACATTTTTGTGAAACAATCACACAAATAGCATGGAAGATGTGAGAATTTTGGTCGTGACAAACGACAACCTCAGAATCCTAAGACGAGTTAGGGCTTCAATTGTATAATAGAGTTATACAAAGGCTTAATGATGAGTTGAGAATTTATGTTGCATAAGCAAACAACCTCAAAATCCTATGACTTTGCAGATGTAGATAGGATTTGCTATTAAAGATGGTTGTGCTGCCCACAGGAAAGCTCCAAGATTCTCGCCATGACGATTTTAAGTTTTCTAATGTTGTAAGTCATAATGTTAAATCAGACGTCCTTATGGCTATGGTCATTTAAATATTATGGAGGATGTTAAAGTTGATTAGAGCGACACCAGTTAGGATCCTACGGTCCTTCGTTCCGGCACCACTATTTTTTATCGGATTAACTTAGTCCAAATGAATTTACTAAACTCAACTGAATGAGTTCCATACTTTTATTTAGACTTTGGGAAGTCTCTTTAGCAACCGTAGGCTACCTCCTTTGAGGGATTCTCGATGATCCGATAGAGATGTCTTAATTTAGTTGCAATTGTTGTCTGTGTGATGTTTGTGATTAAATTTTGAGTAGTCATATATTTTGAATGTTGTGGCGGTGCATTTTACCTTGGTTGACTTTAATTTTTGTTTTGGTTTTGCGGCTATCCTAGTAGTTTTTGTTTTCATGTAGGGTGGCTTCTTTGTTTAACATGCAAGTCTTTTAAGCATAAAAATATCATGTGGAAAGTACAAGAAAATACAGTACTGTAAACTGAAAAAGCGTACCTGACGAGTCTTCTTGTTTCACCACCTGAGAAGTCAGTACTTGTAATGGATGTATATAGTGTTGTAAGGAATTTAAATTGCATGAGTAGATGAATGTTTAGCTACAAAACCCTAGGTTATTATTTTATTGAATATCAAAAGATCCTGGTAGATAATTTTAGGACAAAAATATGTCAGGTTTAATTTACCCTTTAGAAAGTCCAATTGATTTCAAAATGTTTGAAGCATGTCCCCGGTTCACTTTGAAGATCTCTTGAAATATTTCGAGTTCATTTTTGACTTATCAAGTTGTTCCATTAATCATCTGAGGCTAGCGTGTGGCTACCCATTGCTCAGTGAAACTCAACAATTCAATTATCCTAAAGATAGAGTACTCAATTAATCAATTGATGTTTCCCTTATAAAGTTTTGTGTGTGGGTGCTCCTAAGGTAAGTCTAGGTTATTTAAAACTGTGGTGCCCGTGATTGAGGTCAGGCTTGTAGTGTTTAAAGATATTAGTCACCAATTATGTCATCTTTTAATTCTAATCATTTGAGTTTAGAAATTGAGCCTAGGTCACTACTAAGCCTTTAATAATCAGAATAGGAGAAATGGTGATTATCAAGGTTTTAATTTAAGTAATCATATATCCATATAAAATGGTAAAACCATCCTCAACTTTGGGCTTAAGAAAAGTAAACTATCAAAGCCCATCACTTAAGAATTTTCTAATCTTAGTTGACGTCCAGGTCATGCAAGTTGGGGGAATTATGATCTCGTTGATGTTGTGCAAGGGTGGTGAGTGAGTTTCTAACTCTAACCCCATTGTATTTCAATCATACAAACATGTTTCTTAAGATCAAAATTACTCTTTTTTCTCTTGGCTAATCCTAAATTTTGTTTAAGGCACCAAAGCCTAAAATGACTATTTTGCCCTTGGGGCACTTCACCTTAAAACTCATTAAACACAACTCAAATGATTTTTAAGGGTTTAGAGTGTCATATTCATGAGGTAATTATAATGTTAGAGGAGAACATGTGAACAACCCAAAATTTAATTTAATTTAGACAATTATTTAAATTTAGAAAATAACATTTTCAAAGGTTAATCTATTTAATTTTCCAAAATAAAATTTGTATTTATGGAAAAATTATTAGAGGTTTCCTAAGGTCAGATAAACACTTAGGCGAAATTTCATGATTTTTGAATCAAATTTCTAATTTTATTATTTAATTTTAGATCAATTTTCATGATTTATTTAAATAGAAAATAGTGTTTTAATTAAATTTTTTTTTAATACTTTTACTAGACTCCTCTTAGTTCAAAAAACTGAGAGAATCAAATTTTATTTTTTTGTGATTTTTAATTTATTTAATATATTTATTTTAGTGAGAAAATATGAAAAATTCATTTTTAAGCCCTTAATTTTTTTTTTAACTTAGAAAAATTAGGAAAAATGTCCTAATCAATTATAAATGAACAGGGGACATTTTCACTCATTTTGAACCATTTTTTATATTTTTGAAAATTTTGATTATTTTAATTATTTTTAATTTAAAGTATATTTTTAAAATTAAATATTTTCAAAAAAATAATTTTCATAATTTTTCTAAGCATATTTAATTTAATATAATTATTTTTATACAAAAAGTAAGGTTTCCTTAAGAAATCCTTTTTAGTGCCTTGACTAAGCTAAATAATTTGGATATTTTTACAGTGGGTAAACATGATTTTTATGAACAATATGTAATTGATTTTGTTAATATTTTACATGTATTTTATTTACACAAGTTAATACAAGGTATTTACATTTAACTAAGTATAAATTTTCAGAAAATGATTCAAAGCATCAACATGTTTTTTCCAAGATTTCTCTGACCATAGAAAAACCTACTAAAATTGTTCTCATAATTTTTCAAGTGGCATTTTGATTTATATAATTAAAATAATCCAAAATGATCACCTTAGCTTGAAAATTAGGGTTATCAGCATAGAGTGCCCTCTGACTTTGGAAAAATCAGAAGACATAGGCCTTGTCATTAGGAACAAACCATCAAAATTTCAAACCATGGTGAAATGTTTTAAGCCATAGAGAATTAAATACTATAGAGGGTATTTATTTAATTAAAAATTAAAAAGTGAGAAAACAATTTTTATTTTTGGTCCACATTATTCTCCTCTATTCACTGAGCAAGAGGCTATTTTCTTTTATTTTTATGATTTTTCTAGAGAAAGAGATGGATTTTTGAAATTTAGGCATTTAAAATAATTCAAAAATCCTTATTTTTCTACTTATCTACGCGCACTGACAGGATCCTAAGCAGCTTCCAAAGAACACGCGGTGCTCCGCCATTTGATGCTGCCATCCCTCTTAGCTGCCACGTGGACCGCACTTTATGAACCATGGATCCGTCCATTGGATGCACGCGCGATCGGGCGGCTCTCCGTTATTGTCCCCAAGTGACCTAACCCATGAGTCATTCACACTAAAACCTTAAGATCTTGGCCTAGAATCAACCAAATCATATGGGGATTGTTCCTAAGCCTTCATCTACTTAAGACGAACACATCTATATGGTTTATACGGTATGAAATATAGTAAATAAGTATGGAGGGTTGAAACAAGCTTGGTTTAGGGTTGGAGTTCAATACCTTTGTCTAAAAGGGGAGGCCTCAATCAGATGATTGTGGTAGCTTTGATTGGTCCCATTGAACCTCCATATTAAATCCCAAGCCTTGGTGAATTGTCCAGGTATGAATTCGATCAACGTGGATTTTAGGTGTTGGTATAGAGCTAGGTTAGAGGTTGTTGAGAGGGGGTTTTTGTTGGGAATCAACTTATTTCACTGTGAGGATGGTGTGTGCTTAAATAATTGAAGTTTGGATCATTGTGGAGGTGTGGAGAGATCTGTCCTGGTTTTAGGGCAAATTTCAGTGATGATATTGGCTCTGTGGGGTGTCAATCAGTGGCTGAGAGCAAGAGGATTGCACTTGTGATGGTTTGAAGAAGCTATGGTGAGATTTTTACAGAGTTTCCTTAATGTTCTAAGCACACCTTCTTTGGCCATGGAGAGCTCCATTTAAATCCATGGCTACCTGATGGAGCTCAGGGCTTGGAGTTGGGTGCTAAAGCTTGTTGAGGTGGAGGGAAGAAAGGTTCTAATGGACAATGGGAGTGAGCCAAGTCAGGGAGGTTCAATTTTTGGTTTTGGCCACTTGGGACTCCCTTAGGCTGGTTGTTTCCAGTGGTTGAGGAGGTGCCTAGCCCGACTATGGTCACTTCTTGGCTCAGTAAGGCCAGAGAGTCGCTAATGATGGCTAACTCCTAAGGGTAAGTGATGATGAAGGAGATATTTAAAGTTTAAGCCAAATATGGGGTGAAATCCCTTAAATCAAGGGACCATTGGTCCATAGCTCATTTTGGCTGGTTTATGTGGGTTTATCCTGGTCCATAGGGTTTGCTTAGTGGTTGTGGTGTCATCAATTTGGTGGCTTAGGCATGTCTAAGTCAATTTTGGTGCATGGGTCCAATTTGGGTCCAAATGGCCAAAATTTGGGTTTAGTTAAGCTAGCCATGACTTTAAGCCCAATTGATTGATCAATATTGTGTAGATGATTGTTATGAAGATTTTTGGTGATGGAATAAAATGATTTTGAGTTCAATTGGAAGCTCAATTTGAAGGATTTTGGGATCTTAGTCAATTTGGGCATGTTGGGCTAGACTTGGGTCTAAATTGGGCTAAGGTTGGGTGAAGTTCAAATTAATTATGGAAAATGGTCTATAGGAATTTCATGAAGAGTTTTCAACATAAATTGGGTGCCAATTTTGGGATTAAGGCATTCAATTTTGTGGATTTGGAGAGATAGCCAATTTGGGGCAAATTTGGGGATTTTTGGACTTGGGTTGAAATCAAGTGAAATTGAGGCTTCACCAAGGCCAATTAAAAGTTTGATTTGGTTTTTATGATTGTTATGAAGAGTTTAGGATTCAAATTGGGGCAATTGAGTAGGTTATGAGGTTCAATTTGATGGGATTAAGTCATATAATCAAAATTGGGGTTTGACTTAGATCAAAATTGAGCTCAAAGCATGGGCCAATTAGGCTTGGGTTTTGTTTAGATTGGTCATATAAAGGGTGAATTTGAGTTTAGGATTGAAATTGATGGAAATTGGGACCAAATTAATCGACATTTAAGGTGAATTTGGGGAAATTGGGCCCTTTAAAAGCAATTTGGGGGTTTTGGTCAAAATGGTCAAATTGACCAACTTGGGATCAATTGGAGGGTCCAAATTGGTTTTGGAGACATTTAGAGGTTTTGGAAAAATTTGGGGTGCCAAGGGTATTTTTGTAACTTTGGCAATTCTGGGGTATTTTGGTGAAGTTGAATTTTTTGGTGGTTTTGGGTAATTAGGGTATTTTAAAATGGTTTGAAATGATTTTTGAACAAATTTGGGTATTTTTTGGTGAAATTGGGATTTTTGGCTAAATTTGGGATTCGGGGATGCTTAGGTAATTTGGGTAGGTTTGGAGGTAAAAGGTCAAATTGAATATTTTTGGTAGAATTGCGGTGTCAACCACCATAGATGAGCTATGGATCAATGGAATACCCATTTGGGTCCTCTATGTACTGGTTTTAGCTAAACCCTAGCCTAGGGCTAGAGGGTTTAGGGAACCATCTACATGAGTCTCTCAAAAGATCAAGGGGTCAAAGTCAACAATTTTGGGTTTAGGGTTGTGAATGATTGTGGGTGAGAGTGGGTGTAGGTGAGTGAACAAGCTCCAGACCAACACCCAAAGTCAATCCTAAGGTCAATCAATTTTATGGGAACTCATCTTGAGCTCCCTCATACTGACCCCACCTACTAAGTGCTAGAGGTTAAGACCAATATGTGAAACTTCAAGTTGAGCAAAGAGAAGTTTAAAATTTATAATGGTGAGGGTTCCTTTTCTAATTTTCTAAGAATAATCAACAGGAAAATCCTATAGCTAGACCTTAGGCAACTAAAGAGGGAAAACTAAACCTCAACCAAAAGTGAGGTCAACAATAATTAATTGAGTATTCGTTCAAGTTGATTCTCAATATTTCTAACTGCAGCTCTTTGACTTTGTAACTGATTTACCATTTGTAACAACACTTCTTCTTTAGACAACTTTTTCTCCTTAAAATTTGGATTACTGTTAAAATCTGGAGGATAAGTAGGTCTATAATTACTATTACCTTAGTTGTTCTAGTTTCCCAATGGGTTTACTTGGTTGTTCCCCCATCGCTGATTATTACCACCCAAAGTATTATTTCAGTTAAAGTTAGGATGGTTCTTAAAATCAGGTTATAATAGTTTGAATATGGGTTATTTGGTTTAATGTTTATGGCATTCAAAGTTTTTAATGATGATTGAGAATCTACTATTTGGCCAAATGAATTATCTTTAATCATTGAAATTGGTTGACAAAAATTCATTCCAAATTGGTCCAACTTCCTTGAAATTGTAGCAACTTGATTTGTTAACATTCTAAAAGCATGAGATTCATGGATATTAATTACATTCTTAGGATTTACCCTCTCAAAAAGACCACTGAAAATTATTAGTAGCCATCTCTTCAATTAAAGCATAAGGGTCATGAAATGGTTTTCACATTAATGAACCACAAACAGCAGCATCGATGATAAATCTAGGAGATCCAGCTAATCCATTTTAAAAGCTTTGAACTGTTAACTAATTTAGTATAACATGGTGTGGAAACTTTCTCAATAGTACTTTAAATAGTTCCCTCGCTTCATAAATAAATTCCCTTTCAAACTGATAAAAAGAAGTAATATCATTTTTAAGCTTCTTAGTTTTTTATGGTGGAAAATATTTAGTAAGGAATTTCTGCGCTAAATCACCCCAAGTTCTGATAGAACCAGGTGCTAATGAATTTAACCATATCTTAGCCTTATCCCTCAGTGAGAAAGGAAAAAGTCTAAGTCTTATAACATCATCCAAAACACCATCATATTTAATTATAGCACATAATTCTAAAAAACTGGCAAGACGTAAATTTAGATCTTCAGTTTGTGCTCCCCCAAACTGATTATTTGATATCATATTGATAATAACATGTTTAAGTTTAAATGAATTATCCTCTATAATACGTTTTTGAGTACAACAATGAAGTTCATCTACTGTAGGATTTGCATAAACTCTTATAGGTCTAAGTTCTTGAATAATTTTAACATTTTGATTATTTTGTTTTAACATTTCTTGAAATTTTTGGTCTTTTGTTGTATTTTGAAATTTTTTGATTTTTCTAATAGTTCTTTCTAATTCAAAATTGTTAGGCACTAGTCCTTTATAACTTGAACTACTCATACATTACTACGAACAACATAAAATAAAATCACACAAATAAGAACTTATATAACACCACTACAATATTCTTATAATAAATCTAAGAAAATTTAAATAAGACATTCTAAAAGTAGAAATTTTGCTTTCTTAAAAATTCTTTCAAAAATTTTTATTTTCCCCGGTAACAATGCTAAGAACTTGATCCTGACCTTTTATGAAAGTACTATGAAGTATGTGATTATATTCTTAATTTTCCTTACTTATGTTTCTTACTTTGCAATGACACCAAAAACTTGATTCCAAGGAAATAAAAATACAATTAGTATATTTAAATATTGGGATACTATGCAAGTATATGCATTATTGTCAAGTAATATAGGGCTTTTTTATTAAGCCCCAAATATCGACCCACATGGAGAATTTCAATTTAAATAATTCAGAAGAAATTAGATAAGAAATTTTATTTTGCAAAATATTCTTACTTAAACTATAGATGTTATAATAAGAATGGAAGTTTGATTTTCTTAGTAATTTTTAATAATTAAAAATAAAGTAAACAACTAACTAAATTGAACTAGATATTTGTAAGATGAAAACAATATAAATAAAATATTTTTTCCTTTATCATGAATCAGTAACAAGTATAGAAATTTTTTTGTGGAAGTATTCAAATTGTGTTGTGCCAAATAGGAGAAATATTATTCTTTACACTTACTATAGATGCTACAAAAAAATATTGACTAATTTAAAGTTTGAATAGTCTTGAAGACAGGATAGGTAGGGAAGATACTAGCTCTCATTCTAGAGTTCCCTCTTCTCCTTCTACCTGGGGGCTAACATCTCATTTCAAAACCTAAAATAATAAACCAAATTGGGGGCTTTAGACTATCACTCTAAAGTTCTCTAACTCTACACCCTTCAAAGTTTATTTCCCTATTTATTTGCATTCAACAATTTGAATTACATTCTCATCCATACAATCTCATGTGATTTTCACCATTAGTTAACTGAGACAATATCATCACGGATCTTACATATTCTCACAACAAATATTAACATCTTAAGTGACCAAATCAAGAAGTAAATAAAGTATAAGGTTTTAAATCATCACAACTTATTCCAACATTAAATATTAACACTTCACACAACTTCCATCCAACACTTAATCACTTTTCAATTTAAGGAAAAAGATAAAAAAAAACAACTCATAACTCATGGAGAAAACACAACCACCCTTAATTTTAAAAGTAGAAATCATGTAAACAAATAAGAAGTATAAATTAAAACCAAATGTAGTAAGAAGGATAAAAAGTTATCTCAAATGCTCGCCACCAACCTCATGCTGTTCCTTTGAATCTCTTCTCTTCCTTTCCCTTGCAATACTCTCTACTCACTACAACTCCTCTCCTTCTTCTCTTTAAACGCATCCTAATTAATCTAAGAGAGAGAGAGGCATTGATAGCTAATTTGGGGCGAGAGTGGGAGATAACAGGGCTCTTCAAATAAATTTAAGTCTTCTTTTATAATTTTCCAAAAGGTGCTTTGGAGTCTATTAAAAATGTGCCCACATTCAGTGAATCTTCCAAACATTGCCTCCTTCCAAGCATTGCCTTCTTTGAATCGCCAAGTAACTACCTCTGGCGCATAAGTGCAAGGTATGTGGCACTTAGGCACGACCTTCTCGGTTTTTGATGGTGTTTAAGTACCTGCCATGGGTGCTTAGAAGTCATAGTTATTTTCCGCACCTTCTTCATTTTTGCTCCAAGTTTAATCCTTTTTCACTCCATGCACCATTTTTCAACCATTTGATTGTACCTAAGAGAAAAACACAAAAATGCCATCATTTAAAGCGCAATATCCTTAAAAATAATTATAAAATGTGTACATAAATACCATATGTGTATCAGATACTTCGCAAGTATACGTATCTATTGACCTCACTTTTGGTTGAGGTCTAGAAACTTCTTTAGTAGCTTGGGTCTAGCCATAGGATTTTCCTATTGAATAATCCTAGAAAATTAGAAGAGATACCCCACCATTAGAAATTCAAAACTCTTCTTTTTACTCAACTTGAAATTCCACATATTGATCTTAACCTCTAGCATTTAGTAGGTAAGATCATTATAAGAAAATTCAAGAAGAGTCCCTATAGGATTACTTGGCTTTAGGGTCGACCCTGGGTGTTGACTTAGAACTAGGGTACACCATATCTTCACAATACATTAATCCATGGTTCATTTAGAATTGATATTTATCTGATTCTATGTGAAATGCCTAACTTGGTCTTTTGCGCCTAGGCACCTCCAAATTACCTAACTGCCCTTGTGACCCAAATNAATGTTAGAATGATAATTTAGATGTTATGTTGACTAGTGCAAAAATGTGCACTGACATTTCAGTGCCAGATCCGACGCTTATGCGCGACAGTTTAAACACATGTACGAAATTAATATTCTAGAAGGTTTAACCGGCCATTAGTTTGTAAAAATGTGCCAAGACAGTTTCTAAACTTGTCTAGGACTTATTGGAAGGATTTAGGCCTATAAATAGAAAGGTTTTGTGAAGGAGTTTCACCCCAGATCATTTCTAGCCCTAAAAGTTTACGAGAAAGTGAGATTTAGAGAAAATGTCTTCCTGGGAGATGAATTTGAAGAAGGAAGAAACCATGAGGAAGAGGTTCATTAGTCAAAGTGCACAAGAGATGTATAACGATTTCTTAGCCGTTAGTATTGAAGGGATATCAGAGAAGATCAACAAAATCGAGAATACTATGACTTTATTGGAGACCAAGGTAATTGAGTTGCATGCACATCTAGAGCATATTGGACGACAATTGAAGATGCAATTTAACCATACAAGTTATATAGAGGAAGCAGATAAGGCGATTTTCATAAAGTAGAAGTGGATTGAAGAAGATAATATCAAAGCTCGTCACCATCGTCCATTTTATCAACTCTATATTCATGGAGAGACTAATGAAAGACAAGAATTTTTTTCTTCGAATGAAGAATGAAATTAAGTTTAGTATTAGAAATTGTGTGTTAGAAGTTGTTGTTTTCTAATGGTTTGGTGTTTAAGTCTTGTTTTTAGTATTTATGACTTCTTATACGCGTTTAATTGTGAAATGATTATGATGTACTTGTTTAGAAAAATTTTCTCATCCAAGACTATTTGGAGTGAGAATTAAGTGTTTAGAGGTATTTGTACTTGTTTGTGAATTAATATAAGTCTGTTTATGTGAAAATTTGTGTTATTTATGGCCTCAAATTGAAATAGTTATTATAGAGAATTTTGAGAGAGGGGAGTTATAGGAAATTGAAAATAGTCATTTAAGTGCTATGAGACTATTTAAGGGTGTTTTATTTAGGCAAATAGTGCATTTTACTTTAATTTGAAAATTTTGAAATTCGTGCACTGGCGCTTAAGCGCGAGCCANCTGTTTGTGTGAAAATTTGTGTTATTTATGGCCTCAAATTGAAATAGTTATTATAGAGAATTTTGAAAGAGGGGAGTTATAGGAAGTTGAAAATAGTCATTTAAGTGCTATGAGACTATTTAAGGGTGTTTTACTTAGGCAAATAGTGCATTTTACTTTAATTTGAAAATTTTGAAATTCGTGCACTGGCGCTTAAGCGCGAGCCAACCCGAGAGGCAGGCGACTAAGCGCCATTTACCCGCGCTTAAGCGCCGATTCACGAAAATCGGTTTACGAACGGTTAAAAGTGAAGTTTCAGCCTAAAAATCACCATTTTTAATGCCACCGTCACCTTCAACCTCTCGAGTTCGCAATTTTTGAGGGCTAGGGCACATCTAAAGTGAAGATTTCTTGGTGGAATCAAGTGAAATTGGCTAGATCCATGTTCCTTGAGGTAAGAGCTTTACTTCTATGCAAAAATTTTGGATTTTCACTATGTATTTTGAGCACATTTGAAGAAATTCAAAAATTCACTATTCATGGTGAAAAATGAGAAAAAAAATCTATGAAAATTGCATGGGAAGTGTTGTTTATACTTTGGAAGTTTAGTTTTGTAATTTAGACTTGATTTTNCACGAACGGTTAAAAGTGAAGTTTTAGCCTGAAAATCACCATTTTTAATGCCACCGTCACCTTCAACCTCTCGAGTTCGCGATTTTTGAGGTCTAGGGCACATCTAAAGTGAAGATTTCTTGGTGGAATCAAGTGAAATTGGCTAGATCCATGTTCCTTGAGGTAAGAGCTTTACTTCTATGCAAAAATTTTGGATTTTCACAATGTATTTTGAGCACATTTGGAGAAATTCGAAAATTCACTATTCATGGTGAAAAATGAGAAAATTAATCTATGAAAATTGCATGGGAAGTGTTGTTTATACTTTGGAAGTTTAGTTTTGTAATTTAGACTTGATTTTTGAAGTTATTTTTGGAATTTATAAAATTTGTAGAGTAACACCAAGAATGAAGAGAAGCAAAGGAAAGAGCCCTTTCGATTCGAGTAAATTTGTTAGTTCGAAGACTCAGGATTGGTACAGTGATGAGTTGCTATCACGAAAACTGATTTAGGAACGGTGTTTTAGGAATCCAGGTGGAGACGTAGAGGATTTGATCGTTCGCCGACAGTAAGAATGATTCTATTGTTTCTTTGCTGTGACGGTTATTTTTGTTGTTAGGGAGTTCTATGCAAACCTCCCTGAGNATCATGTTTATGAGTTTGTTTTTATGTTGACATTGTGAAGTCAAGTTAGCGTGTTAGTTTGCTTTTATGTTTATAATTACTGTTTAGAAGTTTATTGAATTTCTACTGTTTAGAAGTCTATTGAATTTCTACATGTTGAATTGAAATGAAAATATTAGAAAATTTGATCAAAGTTAATTTGACTCCTGTTTTTAGTTTTATACTTGTATCATTAGTGTATACAAATTCCTGTTATCATTTATTTTAATTTTCATTCTTTCTTATATATATTTGATGTTAAACTGTTTAAACTGTTAAAAATTTAAGTTTGGGGGGATAAAAAATATTTTTAAAACTTTAATTTTATTTGTTCTCAAATGAGCTACAAGTAAATTTGATTTGANTATCATGTTTATGAGTTTGTTTTTATGTTGAGATTGTGAAGTCAAGTTAGCGTGTTAGTTTGCTTTTATGCTTATAATTACTGTTTAGAAGTTTATCGAATTTCTATTGTTTAGAAGTTTATTGAATTTCTACATGTTGAATTGAAATGAAAATATTAGAAAATTTGATCAAAGTTAATTTGACTCCTGTTTTTAGTTTTATACTTGTATCATTAATGTATACAAATTCCTGTTATCATTTATTTTAATTTTCATTCCTTATATATATTTGATGTTAAACTGTTTAAACTGTTAAAAATTTAAGTTTGGGGGATAAAAAATATTTTTAAAACTTTAATTTTATTTGTTCTCAAATGAGCTACAAGTAAATTTGATTTGAAAAGAAAAATTGATCATGTCTATGAAGTTATATTACGGAAGTAAAAAATTTGATTTTAGAAATGAGTAAGAGAATTTTGTTGAAATTTTGAGTAACGAAGAAAAACTTTAAATTTAAAGTTTTTAGTAATTAATATAAGTAACTATCTTTAGTAGAAAATATTATATTTTTGAAAATTTTAAAAATTTAGACTTTTATTTTTAATACTTAAATTTTTTTTATTAAAAATAATTTTCAAAGCTATTAATANTTTGATTTTAGAAATGAGTAAGAGAATTTAGTTGAAATTTTGAGTAACGAAGAAAAACTTTAAATTTAAAGTTTTTAGTGTAAAAAATAATTAATATAAGTAACTATCTTTAGTAGAAAATATTATATTTTTGAAAATTTTAAAAATTACTTAAATTTTTTTTATTAAAAATAATTTTCAAAGCTATTAATATATTTATAAGTAAAAGTTTTGTATCAAGACTTCCTTTAGGAAAGGAAAAGTAGAATTCAAAATTATTAAAGGCCTATCCAGATATGGTAAGCCTTGCCTAAAAAAAAAGAAAAAGAAAAGAAAAAGAAAAGAAAAGAAAAGAAAAAGAAAAGAAAAGAAAAAGAAAAAAAAAAGAAGGAAAAGTGAGGGAGGAGAAGCTTGATGATTAGTGCCTAATCAAAAATTGATTCTATATTTGATCTTTTTAAAGTTTAAGACTTGAAAGAATCTTAAGCTTATAGATATAATATAGTAAGTAAAATTATTCTTAATAAAAATTTTTAAGTGGAGATAATAAAAGAACTAAATTCTAAATTTGGAAGACTTACAATATTTCTGAATTAAATAAGAACTCATATTTTTATCTTTCTTAACATTAAAAATTTTTAAACCCTAAATTGGTGTCATTTATTGAATATTTTTTCTAAATTAGACTACTATATTTCTAAATCTAAAATTTAGTAACTCCTAAAGAAACTCATATACATGTCATACATATTTAGTTTTTAAAGATTGAAGTGTCACTTGAGGACAAGTAACATTTTAAGTTTGGGGGANATATACATGTCATACATATTTAGTTTTTAATGATTGAAGTGTCACTTGAGGACAAGTAACATTTTAAGTTTGGGGGATTTTGATACGCCTAAAGTATTTTTAGACGTGTTTTAATGTTATAGTATTTTTAGACATATTTTTATACATATTTTTGAGATATTGCGTTTTAATAGAAGGTATTTTTGTGGTTTTTTTTCAAATACAGGTAAAAAGGTGAAAAATGCTTAAAAAGGTGAAAAAAATCAAATTTGGAGCAAAAAAGTGAAAAATATGCAAAAGAGTTTTGACGCCTAAGCGCCAGATCCTACGCTTAAGCGCCAGTTAAACAGAGAAGGCCGCGCCTAAGCGCCAGAGGCCCCGCGCTTAAGCGCCAGTAGCAGTTATTGGATGAGTAAATTCGGTTTTTGAGGCACTTATTGGCTTAATAGGTGGTTACAACCCTCATGGACGAAAATTTTTGCGAAATGATGCATCTCTTGGGAAAATACATCGAATCAAGACATATTTTGAAGAGATACCAAGACACCTTTTGGAGAATNTTAGAATTCAAAATTATTAAAGGCCTATCCAGATATAGTAAGCCTTGCCTAAAAAAAAAGAAAAAGAAAAGAAAAAGAAAAGAAAAGAAAAAGAAAAAGAAAAAAAGAAGGAAAAGTGATGGAGGAGAAGCTTGATGATTAGTGCCTAATCAAAAATTGGTTTTATATTTGATCTTTTTAAAGTTTAAGACTTGAAAGAATCTTAAGCTTATAGATATAATATAGTAAGTAAAATTATTCTTAATAAAAATTTTTAAGTGGAGATAATAAAAGAACTAAATTCTAAATTTGGAAGACTTACAATATTTCTGAATTAAATAAGAACTCATATTTTCATCTTTCTTAACATTAAAAATTTTTAAACCATAAGTTGGTCTCATTTATTGAATATTTTTTCTAAATTAGACTACTATATTTCTAAATTTAAATTTTAGTAACTCCTAAAGAAACTCATATACATGTCATACATATTTAGTTTTTAATGATTGAAGTGTCACTTGAGGACAAGTAACATTTTAAGTTTGGGGGATTTTGATACGCCTAAAATTTATAGTATTTTTAGACATATTTTTATACATATTTTTGAGATATTGCGTTTTAATAGAAGATATTTTTGTGTTTTTCTTTCAAATACAGGTAAAAAGGTGAAAAATGCTTAAAAAAGTGGAAAAAATCAAATTTGGAGCAAAAAGGTGAAAAATATGCAAAAGAGTTTTGGCGCCTAAGCGCCAGATCCTACGCTTAAGCGCCGGTTAAACAGAGAAGGCCGCGCCTAAGCGCCAGAGGCCCCGCGCTTAAGCGCCAGTAGCAGTTATTGGATGAGTAAATTCGGTTTTTGCGAATTTTGAAAAGGTTTTTGAGGCACCTATTGGCTTAATAGGTGGTTACAACCATCATGGACGAAAATTTTTACGAAAGGTTGCATTTCTTGGGAAAATACATCGAATCAAGACATATTTTGAAGAGATACCAAGACACCTTTTGGAGAATTATAAAAAAAAGGAAGATTGAGACTTTGAAAGGGGTCTTTAAAGTACTGGGAAAGTTTTAAAAGTTCTAAAATTGGGGAGTTAGTTGGAGAGATTTTCAGGCACCACATATTTATCCTTTTTGTTTTAGTTTTAGATTGAGAGTGTTGTAAAAGAGAAAAGATTCAAAGGAACTTCAAGAGTTTGGTGAATGACTTGAGATAAATTTATATCTTTTGTTTTAAACTACTTTTGGTTTTAATTGAGACTTGTTGGNATTTTTATCTTTTGTTTTAAACTACTTTTGGCTTTAATTGAGACTTGTTGGTTTAACACTGATTTTTATTTTTAAACTACATTGTGATTTTATTTTCTTCATGGATTCTGAGTAGTTTTCTTTATCCTTATTTTTAAAATGATAAGTAATTAAGTGTTGGATGAAAGTTGTGGAGAGTATTGATCTTTAATGTTGTTCTTCTTGAAATGATAAGTAATTAAGTTTTGGATGGAAGTTGTGGAGAGTATTGATCTTTAATGTTGGAAAGAAGTTGTGGTAATTAAGTTTTGGATGGAAGTTGTGGAGAGTATTGATCTTTAATGTTGGAAAAAGTTGTGAAAGATCTAAATTCATGTACTTCATTTATTTCTTGATTTGACCAATCTAGATGTTAAAATTTGTTGTGAGAACATGTAAGAACCAGACTAATATTGTCTCAGTCAACAATTGGAAAGAATCACATGAAATTGTATGAATGAGAATGTAATTCATATGATTGAGTGCAAATAAATAGGAAAAAATTCATTAAAGGGTGTAGAGTTAGAGAACTTTAAAGTGACAAGTTAAAATCCCCAACTTGGTTTATTGTTTTAGGTTCTGATACAGAATGTTAGCCTCCAGGTGGAGAGAATCGAGGGAACTCTAGAGTGAGAGCTAGTATCTTCTCTGCCTAGCCGGTCTTCAGACCTATTCAAAATTTAAATTAGCCAATCTTCTTTATAACATCTCTAGTAAGGGTAAAAAATATTATTGCTCCTATTTGACACAACACAATATGCATACTTCCACAACAGAATTTCTATACTTATTACTG
>JXCR01061204.1:0-13016 GCA_002079205.1 Phalaenopsis hybrid cultivar
CTGAGGACCCCTCTGCTTGACACCTAAGCAGTGGGGCTAAGCTCTCAATTGGCAAGCTAAGCATACCTATAGCCATTTTCTATAAAATCTACCCCTCACGGCCATGGAGGGTGTGGTAAAAAATTTTCTTCACTGAGGCCCTTTAAACTCTTCAGAGAGCTTCCTTAGAAGACCCTTAGCACATTCCAATCCATTTCCCCCTCTCAATTCCACCACAGAAAGCCAATTTTGAGCTCAAACCCTTGCCCGAAACCAGGACAAAATCCAATCTCAACCTACACTCCCCAAATTCTAAATTAATTGGCTCTACACCTTCACAAGAGTGAAAGAAGCTAAAGCCCCATAAAAACCCCAAATTAATTGGCTCTACGAAACCATGACAAAATCCAATCTCAACCTACACAGCACCAAACCCCAAATTAATTGGCTCTACACCTTCATGAGAGTGAGAGAAGCCAAAGCCCTATCAAATTCCCCTTCCACAGAGCCTCTACCATAGCTCTCAACTAACACCCAAAATTGGCTGTGGTCGAAATCATACATAGGCCTTACACCAGAGCCAGAGGCTTCATCCCTAAGCNGAATTTAATTTAATATACATATAAATTTAGTTTTTAGAAAAAAAGTGTTTTAAAGTAATATTTTGATTTTTGAAAATACGAGACCGAACCGATTCCATAGAGCACAACACCGCAAGTGACATACCTACCCCAAGGGATAGACATATCACTTACGAGTGAGACTCGATTAAATAAACTAAAGAATTATGACATCCGTTTGGTTTGCGAACTATTTTTTTATATGCTGAAAAATTCCCCTATCTAATATGGAAGATTAGATAGAGTTTATATTAAGCTGGATTCTTAAAATTTTCTATAAGAGCAAGCCCCTATAGTTAATTATAAGTTAAATGACTGAAGTCACTTAAGAAAACTCTCGAATTAGATCATAAAATCTTGCATTCAATAATTTCAAAAGGTTAGGACTTTTCGAAGATCGGACCAAGAAGTGTCAAATGAGAAAAACTCAAATTTGGAACATTTTATTTTGGAATCCAATGGAAGAAAAATTAGGGATTGTCACGGATTCTGAAGAGAACCTCAGTGAATTTCCATGCTATCCTATAGTTTAGTTTCAATTTCGGTGAGAGAAATTATTGAATGTTTCATCCTGCCAATATTATTATATAGAGCTTACATTTGTATGACACAATCATACAACTAGCCTGTAAGATATAAGGTTTTACGTCATAAAAAGTGAGAATCTCGGAACCTAATGCGAGTTAGGACTTAGACTGCACAACATAATTTGCAAAAACCTAAAGATAAAGTTGAGGATTTATGCCGCACTGGGCGGTCAACCTTAAAGTCATATGGCTTGTTGTTTAAATCTAAGGTAAGATTTTTCGTAGTAGATCCATTTGCTCTCTTGAAGTTGTTCTTTTGTACATCCTTGTTATGCTGCCCACAGTGCTAGCTCCAAGCTCCTTATCAATGTAGCAGTCCTTAAATCTAAGGTTTAAAGGTTTAAATGACAAGTTTNACCTCATTCAATTTTTTTTCAAAATTACAAATCTACCCATAATGACTTAAAGAGTTTTTTTTTGGTAAAAGAGCATTATAAGGCTCCTAGTTTATTTCAACAAAAAAGAGAATACAAAATAAGAAGCACGAGGTACCAATTAACACCCTAAACAACTCACACAATGAACTAGGTTTGATCCAACATCGCTTAATGATGTTTAGAAAAGATAACACAATCAATCATAAACATTTGTCAAACACTCCAAACTGAATTGTAATTGAATGAGTGAAGATTCCTTATCAACTTAACCTGCCCTTAAGGGGTATTCACCCTCATAATTTCTAAGTGAAACATCAAATGAATGTCTAGTCACCCCACTCATGGATAAATTAAAACATTAAAAGTCCACTGAGCACAAGTCAAAACAGTATAACTAATTTAACTAAGATTGATCAATTCAACAAAATAATAAGTCTACACGAACTTGAGGTGACTTATAAGATTCTAAAAGATGTTCAAGGTCAATCCCCGAGAACTTTTATAGCATTCTGAACACTTTGAAGGACACTCAGACCAATTATTCTTTGTTGAAGAAAATCATCCATCAAAAAAAACTTTTGGGATCCACCAAGATATACCTTGGAACTCATTAATGCACTGATTCCAATGAAATACCCTACACTACTTATCTTACAATTATACCCAATGCTCAAGGGTTTAAGTCTTGGATAAGGTTTTTAGACTCTTGTGAGCGACTGGGTATATTTTTTGCTACATACGGATCATCGGGCTTGTGAGAGCCTGAGGTCTAGGTGGCAAGGATGATGACAACATTACTTATGTGTGCTAAATGAGGGATGCAAATGGAGATTTTGTAATAGTAGCTCTTACCTCAAGGATCCTCTATTCACCAACTTTTGGTGGGAGATGTCTCTGACACTTATGTTGCTGGTAGTCCTATTCTGACTAGAGTAATTAACCTGTGGACGATATTATTTTACAAAAATAGATGTAAGAAAACAAACATATCTTTCACAACAAAATTGCTTTTGCTTACCAAAGTAAACTTCACATGCAAGAAAAAATAACTGAATTTGATGAAAACCTATAAAGGTCCACAAGTTAATCACTTGAATCAAGATTAAGGATTGCCCTTTCTCTGGTTGTTAGAATGACAACTTCCATCAAATTTGGAAATATAAGACACACAACCCAGCTTTGAGCCCCTACCTTTACTAAATTCTTACACTCAATCCCGATATTTCATATGTGATCACGGATTTTACTCATTCGTGGTTTATTACAACCCATTTTTTGACTTTTTTTGTATTGGACTTTCATGCTTTCTTTTCCTGCAATTTACTTAAATTCTCTACAATTATATTATGCTTTATGATACTAATCATGTAGCAGCAGCAGGAGCACCAGGTACACATTTACAGTTTATTTATTGCAATTTTATTATTTTATCTTATTATCATTTTACTTTATTATGCATGCTTTATCTGCGAAACAAAAAAAAAACACTTTCAAAAAAATTAATACTCCTTTATTCCCTTTAAACACACTTAATCAACCCCTTTTAAATTTACGAGAATTGTTTGGATGAAGTAACCTACGGTTGCTAACGAGAATTCTCTAGTCTAAATGAGCTTAACAGCTTGTATAAACTACATTCAAAAGAAAATAGTGATGTTGAGACGACGAAACCGTGGGATCTTGACCGGTGTCGCATAACGTAAATTAAAAAATCTCCCTAAAAACATTTTAATAATAAAATCTATTAATAACAAAATAAAAAACAAACATTGGAGCTACTACTATAGTAAGGAGCTTGGATCAGACTTTGTGGGCAACACGACAAGGTCACAACGCACAGAAAAACATCTTCAAGAGAGCAAATGAGATCTTCACCAGCAAAACCTTTCCTTAGTCTGAATAGCAACAACCCATAGAACTTTGAGGTAGTCCGCCTAGTGCGACATAATTCCTCACATCATCTTTAGGCCTTTGCATAGCCATGTTGTGCAATTTAAGCCCTAAATCTTTTAGGACTCGAAGTCGTAATTCAGTATGACATAAACCCTTCTATCTTCCAGGTTATTTACATGATGATCTATCATGCAAATTTAAGTCCTAAGTAATAAAAAAGACAGGATGAAACATCATGTAATATCATCTTCAAAATCAAAGCCAAACTATAGGATAGTTTGGGAAGCCACCGAGGTTTTCCTCGAGATTTACGACATCCCCTATTTCTTTTTCCTTTGGATTCCAAAAAATAATTGCTTCTATTTGATAAACTCCCATTTGATTTTCCATGTCCTACCTTGAATACTAAAATTTGCATTATTGAAGACAAATACCTATGGTCTTTATCGAGAGTTTTTTTAAGTGACTCCGGTCTCTTGGGATGTAATTAACTATAGAAGTTTGCCTCTATAGGGAACTAAAGAACCCATGTAATATAAATCATATCTAATCCTTATATTAGATAAGGAAATTTGTTGGCCAAATATAAAAAGATTTGTAGACCAAATAGATTTCATAAACTCTTTTAGTTTATTTAATTGAGCCCGCTGACAAGTAAGGTGCCTATTCTTTGGGATAGGTGCATTGCTTGTAGTGTTGTGTCTGGTCATTTAAACTATTAAAATGTATGAGATCTGTTCGGTCTCACATTTTTAAAAATTAAAATAATATATTTTAAAAATCAAAATTACATATATACATATACATTAAATTAAAACAAAAATTATTTCCAAAAAGAAAAATCCCTGCTGGCAGTAGACTAACCTAATTTTTGTGTATAACACCCCTAGTCAAGATGCTTATGAATTTTTATGATCTCAAATATTTAAGTATCCTTAGACTATTAACCAACCAGATATAAAAGACATCTTCATTATTATCATAACAATGAAGAAAGTAGATCTCTTTAACTAGTAAGTGGTTTGTGAAGCCTCTGTCAAGAGCTAAAGGTTACTTTATCCTAGGGCAACTATATAATCTCATAGGATTTTACTCCTTAAAACTAACTTGGGGCATCTAATAATTTAACCTACTCTTATAGATTGGTCTATACAAAGGGATGTGTTATCCAGGGTTTCTTGCATAAGTTGACTAATATAGAATTCACAATTGATCTAACAATGGTGATTTTTATTATTTAATTTGTTAAATTTTAGATTATTTTAGGGTTTGGTATTTAATTCAAGGTTTGGTTCAACTCCTAGTTTGTTGGGCAACATGAAATTTAAGATATTTTATGTTCAAAGTTTGTATACAATTATCTATCATAAGTTGTTCTCTATTAAGTTTCACTCTTTAAGTTTACATTATAATGTTGGTTTACTATGCTATGTTTGAAATTCCAAAAAGATAACATGCAAATGATATTAAAGTCTCCCATATTTAGTACTTAGGTTTATCCACACGTTTTGATGCTCATTTTTAAACTTTTATCTCTTACATGCAAAATTAAATTTTTAGTAAGAAATATTTTTATCATTCAAAAATATTTTAGGTTTTTAAATATGTAGATGAGTCAAATAATAGATAAGCAAGTAAAATTGGATTATAGGCTTTACATATTTATGCATTAGACATACAACTTGTAAGCTTCTGAATGGGAACTTGCGAACATGTAAATNGCTTGGTAAATTTTAAGGCCCAATAGAGGGCAGCAGCTTCTGTTTCCAAAGCATCTTCTGCAATAAAGGGGGCCTTGAAATAAAGTGTGATCTCTGAAGATACCTCCAATACTAGCTTTCCTATTTGTGAAGCTTCCATCGGTATTAATTTTAATGAAAGGGTAAGGGGGCTTCTCCCATCTCACCTTGATCACCATAGGATGTTGGGTGTCAATTTTATTCATAGCCTTCAGAATCTGAGGGAACTTCTTCCAATTTATCACCTTGTGTAAATAGGCCTTGCAGTTTGCTGCCATAGAGACAGAAAGAGTCACACTGTCCTCATGCTTTACCTTGTTTCTAGCATTCCAAATAAACCAAGCAACAATGAAAGGGAGGGACATCAGGTTGATTGTCTGCTAGTCTTTTAAGCTACCTTTTAAATTTCTCCAGCCCACATTCAACAAATTCAGGCTGCTATTAGAGATCAGGTCATGCCAAACCTCCCTAGCAAAATTACATCTGAAAAAAATGTGATCACCTGATTCTTGATTGTTATTGCATAAGTGGCATCTTGAGGGGCCTTTTATTCTTTTCAGTTTCAATATATCATCTGTTGGGATTAGGTCATTTAGAACTCTCCAGGAAAAGAACAACATGGAAGGGGTTAAGAATTTTTGGCATTTGCTGATATTCCACTTGCAATCTTCCCATTTGAATAAGTTGTTGTATATGTCCTTTGAAATACTGGATCTGGTTCTTTTGATGAGCTGAATTTGGTCCTTTCTGTTTCTATCAAACTGAATTTTTGAGATATTTCTAATAGCAGAATCTTGTAGGACTTTATTCAAAGCCTCCTCAGACCACTCATTGCCATTCCAACAGTCTTTAAACATTAGCTCTTCATCCTTTCCATTCTGTAAGGGCTCCAATTGATCAGCTGGGCACCAATTATCCTTCCAAAAATTGATTTCTCCCTTTCCCAGCTCCCAGATCAAGTATTTGTCAATCTCCTCTCTCCCCTTAAGCATATGAGTCCAAATCTTGGAGTCTCCAACCTTCTTGGTAACTTCTCTAGGGTGGACATTATTACAGTATTTGGCCATCATAAAGTTAGCCCACAGGCTTTCATTTTTCCTGAATCTGATCCATAATTTACACATGCTCGTTTGCTGCATGTGGTGTAGACCTTTAAAGCCCAAGCCTCCAACTTCATAAGGTTTAGCCACTCTTTGCCAGCTAGCCCAAATCATTTGCTTCTTGTTCCCAGCCTAAAGAAATCTATTAAAAGTTCTCTCTAGCATCAAAGTGGTGCTTCTTTTCATGTTGACCACTTGAAGGGTATAGAGGAAGATAGATGTGAGGATGCTCTTTAGAAGGGTGTTCCTTCCCCCATTAGATAAGAAGGAGTTAGTCCACCCCTGAAGGGTGGAATTGATTTTGTCTATAACCTCATNATTTTTTCTTAAACATTTCAGAGCACATTTAACTAAAGTTCTTTATTTTAAAAGAGGTTTAAATTGGTTGTAAAATATAATACAATACATTTTAATTTTATAAAAAAATATTTTCTTTAACATTTTGGAGCATATTTAATTGAAGTTAATTATTTTAAAAGAGGTTTAAATTATTTTTAAAAATGAATAGGCTCTATCTTGATTTTTTCCATGTAATTTTATACCTACACTAACAAATATGTAAATAATCATAACGTATGATGTGAGTTTTGCAAGTGGTATTGTATTTGACCCATAAATTTGTAAACCCTCANATTTTAAAAATGAATAGTGACCGACCTTTTTCTTTTTGTAAATCGACAATTATAAGAGTTTGATGACGCTCTTAGAAGATTTAAATTCCAACAATAGTGTCAAAATCTTGACTGCGACTTTTTATATATATATGTTTGAATTAATAAAGATGTATAGATATAATATTCAATAATGTCAAAGTCGAATTTGTCAACGCAAGTATANGCTCTTAGAAGATTTAAATTCCAGCAATGGTGTCAAAATCTTGACTACGACTTTTTATATATATGTGTTTGAATTAATAAAGATGTATAGATATAATATTCAATAATGTCAAAGTCGAATTTGTCAACGCAAGTAGACTTTATAGATGTGTCTAATTTGATTCAGATGTATAAATATAATATTCAATAATGTTAAAGTCGAATTTGTCAACGCAAGTATACGTATTGCTCAAGTAATATAGGACTCTATTAGAGTCCTAGTTATCGATCCCACAGGGAGAAATAGAATACTACGGACTAAGACTTTATAAAAAGTAATACTTCAACTACNTTAAAGTCATAGTTATCGATCCCACAGGGAGAAATAGAATACTACGGACTAAGACTTTATAAAAAGTAATACTTCAACTACAACGACGACGTTCAATTTGCTTATCTGTCACTAATAGACAATTAAAATAAGTAGATAATTTGGATAACTAATAAATAACTAATGATAGAAAGTAGGGTTTAATTTGTGATATTCAATATATAAGAAAGCATCATTCTCCTTGTCAAGAAATTATAGTGAATGGATAAAATGAATTAGTTCAATTTATATTGTGCCAAATAGGAGCATACNCACTCTTAGAAGTTTTAAATTCCAGCAATGGTGTCAAAATCTTGACTGCGACTTTTTATATATATGTGTTTGAATTAATAAAGATGTATAGATATAATATTTAATAATGTCAAAGTTGAATTTGTCAACGCAAGTATATGTATCGCTCAAGTAATATAGGACTCTATTAGAGTCCTAGTTATCAATCCCACAGGGAGAAATAGAATACTACAGACTAAGACTTTGTAAAAAGTAATACTTCAACTGCAACGATGACGTTCAATTTGCTTATCTGTCACTAATAGGCAATTAAAATAAGTAGATAATGTGGATAACTAATAAATAACTAATGATAGAAAGTAGGGTTTAATTTGTGATATTCAATATATAAGAAATCATCATTCTCCTTGTCAAGAAATTATAGTGAATGGATAAAATGAATTAGTTNCTTTCAAGGCCTTTAACCTCCCTGAATCTTGGATGTAATCTTCAATTTAGTTATAAATCTCAACATATTTTAACAAATCAATTGGCCAGATTGAAAGTAAATTAAGATCGAAGTGTAAAGATCATCACAAATTCTTAAACATTTTAATGGATTCACCAATTCAAATCAGAATTACATAAATCTCGAGACAAGGAGAAAGACAGAGAAAACTACTCAGAACTCATGGGGAAAGCACAACACAACTTGCAATTCATATATGAATCAGTTCGTTAAACTATAAAAAGTAAATTACTTATCTCTAAATTTCTCCCCAAGAACACTCCTTGAAGTTCCTCTGAATCTCTTCCTTTCTAATTTATCTCTAATTTCTCCACCTCAAGAACACTCCTCGAAGTTCCTCTGAATCTCTTCCTTTCTTTACAACACACAGAATTCCTCAAAAACTCCTCAAAGTTCCTCTGAATCTCTTCCTTTCTTTACAACACACAGAATTCCTCTAAAGCGGCAAGGAGGAAGAAATCTCTCACTTTCCCTCCACTTTTACAATCTCTCGAAGAATTCAAAACTCCTCGAAGTTCCTCTGAATCTCTTCCTTTCTTTACAACACACGGCAAGGAGGAAGAAATCTCTCACTTTCCCTCTACTCTTACAATCTCTCAAAGAATTCCTCAAGAAGAAAGAAATCTCTCACTTTCCCTCCACTCTTACAATTTCTCGAAGAATTTCTCACAGTTACACGCTCTAGCAAGCTATGTACACACTAATAGAACCTATCTAACCTCCAGGGCTCCTCTATTTTTGGCCAAAATCTTCTTTTTAAAGATGTGGATGAGTTTTCCCAAGAGTTGCTTATGCACCCCTCCAAAATCCGGCCTTATCCATTATACAAGTACACATAACCGTCAATCCCGCAGTCGGGGGCCTCGATAGCGCTGTCGGCGGCCTTCTGGAGATTTTGTCTTGTAGCATCGGGAAAAGCTCGCAGTCGGCGGCGTCGATGGCGCTGTCGGCGCCCTAGTGTAATTCTCCACATTTTGGTCCTTTTTGCTCCAAATTCCCTCCTTTTTGCACCTTTTTGCTCAATTGACCTTAATTTATCATTCCCGCAACAAAACATCAAAAATATCTTTCTTTAAAGTGCAATATCATTAAAAACAGCATAAAAGAGGTACAAAAATCTCAACATANTTGTTTGCATCTTTTTGCTCAATTGACTTTAATTCATCATTCCTGCAACAAAATATCAAAAATATCTTTCTTTAAAGTGCAATATCATTAAAAACAGCATAAAAGAGGTACAAAAATCTCAACATATTTTACTTTGGTTAAATAGGCTCTATCTTGATTTTTTCCATGTAAGTTTATACCTACACTAACAAATATATAAATAATCATAACATATGATGTGAGTTTTGCAAGTGGTATTGTATTTGACCCATAAATTTGTACACCCTCAATTTACTTACATAATAATCATATCTTATTATTGATTCTTAATTAAGCACTTGGAATCACAAGTTGGATGATATTTTATGTAAGCACANCAATATTTTATGTAAGCACACAAACCTCAACTTGCATGGACTTTTCAGTAAGCACATGAAGTAGCTTTACATGGNATGAATCCAAATCTTTGTTTAGTTCTATGATTATTTCAACTGTAGGGGGTGCTACCTCCTCTCTAGCTTCCTGGTTCCTTGTGTTCTCTGTTGCCTTTGTTGAAACCTTTGAATTTTCTTTCACTGTAATATCCACATTCTCAATATGTCTTGTCTCCACAGTCTCATAGATTGTGTCACCTTTCTTATCAAAAGGGGACACCACTGGCTGAGCCTGGGGAGTGCATTGATGTAAGGTTGGGATGTTTGTGTTAACAATCCCATCCTCTCTGGGGTTATGAAGATCATCTTCTTTGTTGTTCTCTCTCAGTTGATGAGTGTGTTCAGTGATTGATTCTGGCTGTGTGTATGTTGTTTTCTTTCTGTTAGGTGGGTGAAGCCTGTAACATTTCTCCCTGGTATGGCCAAACATCTTGCAATGAGAACAGTAATGGGGTCTTTGTTCCATGACAACATCTTGCCAATACCCCTTCAATGAGTCTCCAATCCAGATCCTTTTGACATCAGGTAGAGTTACATCCCTCTCCACCAAAATTCTGGCAATGGCTGGCCTTGCTTTATTGTATGTAGTAGCATCCACCTTCAAGGGTATTCCTAATGCACCGCCAATGTTGAATAAAGCATTGAGTTTAAAGAGGTGCAAAGACAGTTTTGGTAGTTTAAACCAAATAGACACAGTAGGGGGCTCCTGAGAAGGGTCATACTCAGGGGTCCATTTTAGGATTTTTGTTTCAGCTCCTGCAATGATTATGGATTGTTTGGCAAATAATCTAGCATAATCTTCCTCCTTAGTCAGCTGGATGATGAGGTGTCTGCCATCCAATAAACCCAGCTTCCAGTCAGCTATATTCAGAGATTCAAAATAATTCCTCACAAGCTCCATTTTTGGGTGCCCCAGGCTGAACTTTCCAATCAGTGTGAACTTGACTTCCAAGTTTAGTTCATCAAGGTCTTGTTCTATAAAAAAAGCAGCTAGTTCTCCATCCTTAGAGCCCATTGGATGTATGCAAGAGGTAGAGCCCCTTCCAGCAGCAGTATTGTGGAAATCTTGAAGGAAAACTAAAAAATCAGGGTCCAACATGGAAGAAGAAGACTTTCCCACAGCCCCTGCATAAGTAGCTTTGGTCCATTGCAGATTGGTCTCCAGATCTATGGGGGTGGCCATAGACACCAGCAGCAACACCCTATCAGGTGTTCCAGCCACTAGAGAACAGAAATATAGATGCAGGGCTTCTCTACTTGGTCAGCAGTAATGGAACAACAACTGAACAGAAAGCCCTCCAAAGAAAGGCAGGAACAAAGAAACCAGGAAACCAGCCAAAATCAAAGCAGAAGCACTTCTTGAAAGGGGAGCAGACTTCTTCCCACAGCTTACCAGCCTCACCGAACAGGGCCATCACCTCCCAAACCCTAGCAGAGCAAACATAGGGTTAGCCGCCAGCCCCATGATATATATATATATATATATATATATATATATATATATATATATATATATATATATATATATATATANATGGGAATTTTAGTCTGTCACTCTAAAATCTCTAATTCTACGCCCGATAGTAATATNAAACGATAGGGCCACATTGGAGATTTTAGTCTGTCACTCTAAAATCTCTAATTCTACGCCCGATAGTAATATTTCCCTATTTATACCTAACTTCCAAGGGCTTTGACCTCCCTGAATCTTGGACGTAATCTTCACTTTAGTTGTAANTTACATGGATTTTCAAGTAGGCACATAAGCAATAACTTGCATAAATTTTTAAGTAAGCACATGAACCACAACTTTACATGAATTTTAAATTAAGCAGATGAACCACAACTCACATTTTAAAGAAGCTAAGCGTGAATTTCATTGATCTATGCACCATCTTAAACACAACTTGCATTTTTTAAGGTAGCTAGGCTTGGATTTCACTAACATATGCACCAAGATAGACATAACTAGCATTTTAAGGAAGCAAACATGGATTTCACTAACATATGCACTAGCATAAACACACTTTACATTTTTAAGGAAGTTAAGCATGGATTTCACAAACATATGCACCAAAATAAAAACAGCTTGTATTTTTATGGAAGATAAGCATGTATTTCACTAATAGATGCACAAAAAATAAGCACAACTTGCTTTTCTAAGGAATTTAATATACTAATTTATTTTATGAAGTAATACATGCGCTGGCTTTATTTTTATTGAAATGTTTAATTTTAAAAATAAGATAGAGTAGATCTCAAATATTTAATTGATTAAATAATCAGATACGACATTACAAGTAATATGTCATCACAAAAGATGAGAATAATATTTAATAATGGGTTCAATTATTCAAACTAAAACATTTTACACTCCTTTTAAGTTTAATTTTTAATGCATGGTTTTGATCTAGTGTGTTAAACTCTTGTTCAATCACAACGTTGGAGTCTACTTCAATGGGAGACTGTTGGTTTTGGAAGGAATGCTGTGTGTATCATCTGTCATGTTAGCGTCTGAAGGGGTCAAATGCTAGGTAACTCTTGAAGCCTTTTGAGCTACAAAATATTAAGAGTTTCTGTACAGTTGTCTGTTAATTTGAACAAGAATCAGCNGTTTTGGAAGGAATGTTGTGTGTATCATCTGTCATGTTAGCGTCTGAAGGGGTCAAATGCTAGGTAACTCTTGAACCCTTTTGAGCTACAAAATATTAAGAGTTTCTGTACAGTTGTCTGTTAATTTGAACAAGAATCAGCTGGAGAGGATCGTAGGAAGCGAAAAGCTGAGTTGCGATATGATAGTGAGAATATCAGAGCTTACCTTAGTACATTTATACAAGCATATTTTCATCTAAAAATAATTTTATTACATATCAGAGAGAAAAGAATATACATATACATATACATACATAGATATATATACATATACATACATAGATATATATACATATACATACATAGATATATATACATATATACATATACATAGATATATATACATATACATACATAGATATATATACATATATACATATACATAGATATATATATATNTTTTATACAAGCATATTTTCATCTAAAAATAATTTTATTACATATCAGACAAAAAAGAATATACATATACATATACATACATAGATATATACATATACATATACATAGATATATATATATACATATACATATATATATATATATATATATATATGTGTGTGTGTGTGTGTGTGTGTGTGTGTGT
>JXCR01061204.1:15178-31413 GCA_002079205.1 Phalaenopsis hybrid cultivar
TATATATATATATATATATATAGTACCCTAGCAGTAAATTGTCCATCAACATAGAAGTTAAAGAGTACACAACCGATTGATAAGATGCATAAATAGAGGAGGGAACCTAATGATGATCCAATGAGCTTTGGAATAGGACAATAGAGCAATCCTAGGATTAGCGGTACTACAAAATATTAAAAATTTTTTAGATACAAAAACTCTCAAAAGTTACAATGTTGAAACTTATACCCAGTAGTGATGAGAAGTTAGTCCCAATCAGACAAGTTGAAAGGGAGGCTCTAGCTGATGAATGTATTATATGAGGAGATTTTATAAGCCAGGTTGTCAAAAAGTTCAAAATACCACATTTAGAATTATCTAAAGGTATAGAAGACATTGTTTACCATGTGAATTACTTGGAGTTGACTGCTTCACTACTTTACATAAACGACACTTTGATGTTGCATTTATGACACTATTTTTAATATATCATCCCTTTGGTGGCTCTTGTGTCTCCCATTAAGAGCTAACCCTTTTCTTATTAAGTTTAAGAAGATGTTTGTTTCTTAGGTTATTAGGGACCAAAAATATCTGATTAGCGCGCTTGCCTATCTGAAGATGAGAAAATAATTAAGAGAGTATCTTATGAAGTTCATTCTCAGCTTCAAAATAGAAACACTAAAAGGCATTTTATCATTAAGATATCCTTAATCAAGAATTACAGGAAAAGTGGTGTGTTAAATATGATGCAATAATTCCTTCATTTTTCTATATTATTTGTGTCCTTTTTAGGTTTTTTATAGTATTTATGAATCTATATGTAGGGTAAATGTGATTAGGCAACTTAGAGAGCAAAAGAGATGAAATTTACTCAAAAAAAGACTGCCAGAAACCTAAGGAATAGGTAGCTTGGCGCCAAGAACTTGAGGACCAGACAACCAACCTCCAAGATTTGCATTTTNATTAGGCAACTTAGAGAGCAAAAGAGATGAAATTTACTCAGAAAAAGACGGCCAGAAGCCTAAGGAATAGGTAGCTTGGCGCCAAGAACTTGAGGACCAGACAACCAACCTCCAAGATTTGCATTTTAAAAGGGTTTTATTGTTCTTGCTTCATTTTGTATAGGAAGGTCTAATTCTCAAAATCAAAAGATGAAGATGAGGAGAGAGAGGAGAGAGACCAAAAGGAAAAAGAATGGGTGAAGGTTGTCACTAGAGAATACTCGAGAGCAGTAAAAGCACTTCAATTGAGGAATCCACAGAGGTGTTGTAAGTGTGAGTGAGTGTTCTCCCGAGCGAGATCAATTATTTATGAGTGAGATTGAGCATATCGTATGCCCAGAGTGGGAATCGTAGGGAATCTGTTGATAACTTGTAATTCAGTGGGGCATCTAAGTGAGATTATTTTAACATTTTTTTGGTTTGAATTNTGGAGAGAGAGGAGAGAGACCAAAAGGAAAAAGAAGAGGGCAATTCATAAAGAATGAGTGAAGGTTGTCACTAGAGAATACTCGGGAGCAGTCAAAGCACTTCAATTAAGGAATCCACAGAGGTGTTGTAAGTGTGAGTGAGTGTTCTCCCGAGCGAGATCAATTATTTATGAGTGAGATTGAGCATATCGTATGCCCAGAGTGGGAATCATAGTGAATCTGTTGATAACTTGTAATTTAGTGGGGCATCTAAGTGAGATTATTTTAACATTTTTTTGGTTTGAGTTGAATTCCTCTTTGCATTTTTTTTTTTCTTTTAAATGAGTAGGAATAAATATCTCACTCCCTCAAATTAGTACTATATGCAAGTTAGTGCTATGCTTGAAATGTGATTAACTTTCTATCATAGCATGTTAAAATTTAAAAAAAGTGCACATAATTTATATATAGTCTAGCCATTTTGATAGTTAGAATGAATTATGATCTAGTACTACAAGAGTAATCTAGTGGAATGATTAAATTAACATACATTACTTTATAATAATATGAATATTATTGCTAGAATAGTGAAACTACATAGAGAAACATAAAAACACAACTGTTTTATAATGATTAAAGAACTAACAATAATAAGAAATACCAACACTTCTTAAGACCACGAAAAAGGGATAATGAATACTATTATTCTAACATAACACGTCAATATTTAAAAATTTTGCACATAATTTACATATAAACTAGCCATTTTGATAATTAAAATGAAGTATGATCTCGTATTGCAAGAATAAGATAGTGGGATGATTCAATTAACATACATTACCTTAGAAGAATAGGAATATTATTGCTAGAGCACTGCTAATGCATAGGGAAACATAAAAAACACAACAGTATTTACATGATTAAATAACTAACTATAATAAGAAATACCAACATTTCTTGAGACCACCAAAAGGGGCAAATGAATACTATTATTCTTTGTTGTCAATAATCTTGGATTCTTGCCAATAGAGTTAAATTGATAGGTCCAATTTAAGGGAGGATTCTTTACTTGATTAACCCTAAAACTCTGTTGTAATTTTCAATTCTTTGCAAAATTTCAGTTAGTCACTTTCAAAAATTCACCCAACCTTAGTTCTTCAAGCTACACTTAAAACTTGTTGACTAGAATGCTTTCAATTTTTGGGAATAAATTCATTTCTCATGAGACCAATATATAGACTCAAATAAAAATATTACTTGAGCAACATATGTAGGTGTATGATTGCCAACAACTTTTTATCAGTTTCAACCATCATGTTTTTATCACCATTATGAGGGAACGATGTTATCTTTTTATTTTTAGGAGAAATTTAATTGAACCATTAGGTTTAGACTTGAAACTTGTTGTATTTTATTTTTATCATATCTATTTTTTAATTTTATGTTAAAAACTTTTAAAAAATAGTGTTTTGGATTTTTTTTTTTATATTGCCTACATTTTCTATTTTAATTTATTTCTTCAAATTTATGTTAATTTGTGTTTTCTGCTAGATTTAGTGTCACACACTCGTGAGTTCTAAGTTTGCAAGTGTAGAATTTGAACCGTAAATAATCACAAAAATAAAAAAAGAGTTTCTAAGTTCTAGTATTTGATATGAAATTGTAAAATAGCCAAAGACATTCAAAAAATCACAAAAATAAAAAAGAAACACTTAGCAGTGGCAAATACTTAAGAAGAGCATCCTAGACACCTTAGAGAGTATGACAATCCATGGGTAGAGGAAATTCACATGAGTATTAATAAACATATTATAAAGACCTCTATTTTTTAACCTAAACCTATTATCATACAAATGGTAGAATAACTACTTTGGGGGATCACCCACAGAGGACCCAAACTTACACTTAGCTAGTTCTTTAAAAGTATGTGCCACATTCAGGTATAATAGTGTCTCCAATGAAGTTGTTAGACTAAGGCTATTTACTTTCTCACTTAGAGATAAAGATAGGATCTAGTTAAACTCCTTAGCTTCAGGGTCAATCAATAATTAAAATAACCTAGCCTAAAAAATTTTGGCCAATTATTTCTCTCAGTCTAAGACTGCCAAATATAGGAACAATATCACATCCATTACCCAGATAGATGGAGAGTATGTTTTTGAAGCTTGAGAGAGATTTAAAAAGCTTCTTAAGAAGTGCCCACACCATACCTTATCTATCTGGCTTATCATTCAAACATTTTATAATGGATTTGTGGGATCGTTAAGGTTAATTATAGATGTTGCAGTTAGGGGTTCCCTTATATCTAAACTATTTGATGAGGCATATTCTTTAATTGAATATATGTATATGAATAATTTTTAATGGTCCTCTAAGAAAGTTAACCCTAAAAAGTAACTAGTGTTTATGACATAGACATTTTAGCTATCCTAACTTCATAAGTTGTTACCTTTTCTAAGAAGTTAAATAATTTAGGGCTGAATTCAATCCAAGAATATTTACAAAGTGATGACATAAATTATGGACCAGTAAGAGATTCTAATAATAATTCTTTGGAGATCCTAAATTTCATATAAAATAAGCTTAATAACCCATATTCCAATAACTATAATCTGGACTGGAAGAGCCACCATGATTTAAACAAGAATAATAACACCAAGTCAAACCTATAGTTAATTGGAAAAAACTAGGGTAATAGAAATCTGATACCAATACAACCACCTAGATTCAGGTCTAATCCCTAGTTTAATTATGGAGAAGAAATTGTTTTTTGGAAAAATCTATAATGAATTTGAGAAATCAGATACAAAGTTAAGCTAGCTGGTTAACTCTTTGAATCAAAGACTCTAAGAAACATTACTGAGTAACATAGAGGTGGATCCAAAGGGCTAAAATATATAATAGTAGAATGTCATTAGTCTAAGAAGTGGAAAGGAGTTAATGGAGGTAGTTACAAAAAAGCCTATCATTATCTGATAGACATTAGAAAACCTTTAATAAACATAAAAAAACACTTCAACCTCTTAGGAAAGATCAATGGAGACCTCCACCACATTTTCTCAGAGATTAATAAGACACAAATTGAACTAATAATTCTCTAGATTTTTTGAAATATTCAAGAAACTTACGATTGATATTCCATTTGCTGAAGCATTTGAATAAATTCCTTGTTACATAAGATTCAAGAAAGAATATTTAAATAAAAAACATAGACTTTCAAATTTTGAGATTGTAGCCCTAATAGAGGAGTGCAATGTTATAATTCAAAGGAAACTCCCATAAAAATTAAAAGAACTGGGTAGTTTTGTCATTCCTTACAATGTGGGTAGTCAACTTTTGGGTAAGGCGTCGTGTGATCTAGGAGCTTGCATAAGTTTATGTCTTTTACTTATTTAAGAGATTAGGGTTGAGAAAGCATCAACCTATCATTATGACCATTTAATTACTCGACCGTTCTTTAACTTTTCTTCCAGGATTATCGACGAAATCATAATCAGGGTTGAAAGATATGAAGGAAGATACTGAGTGATACAATTTAAATTATTTTGATTTTGATGCTTTAAATAAAATATTTTATATCTCAATATCATGTTTTTGTGTTTGTTAAATGAATTTATTATTTTGGATATGAAGTTCATCTTCCCAACTAATTTTTTTTATTTTTGATATGAAGGAAAATATTAAGAGATACATTGTAAAATTACGCGATTTCACTGATTTAAATACCACATTTTATATCTCAATCATTATGATTTTGTGCTTATGGAATGATTTTTGGTGGCATTTTATGTCTTACATGTGTTGAGCGTGCATCATAGTGATAAAACAGAAAGCTACAAAAATTAGAGGATGGACATAATTATATTGGCCTTTGGAGTAATTATTCTAGATCCTCATTGTAATTGTGTAAATATGCATTTATAAGGTTTAGCTACACCAGTTTGAGATGTAACTATTTTGTGTTGATCATTGGTTTGTTTACGCCATCGTTCAACCAAGTTTATTTTGGAAAATTTTTTCATGAAAATTTTGGTTAGAACTATATAAGGAGAGCTTAGGCATGACCTAAGACACCCTTGGACATTATTAAGTCTGCATCTCTTTAGCTTTTAGTAGCGTCCTATCATCCTCATGGTTTTATCTAATGGCTTTTCTTGAAAAAGATTCCTAGGGTTGTTTCTTGTGAGTTTGGAGAGTTTGCTAGGAGAGATTGACTGCAATTGTATGAGACCACAAAAAGTTTGTATCAAATGAAGAGAAACATGGTGTCTTGTAAGAACCGATGAGTTTTTCATTCCTTACATTTTTTTTCTTTTTCTTTTGCAATATTAATCTTTATGCTTTCATTTCTCATGCATAATAATTAATTTATTTTCATACTCCTCTGATATAATGCATATGATTTTCTCGATAATTTCTTACATGGATTTTGTTCCTTAGATGTCTTTTTCATGGTTGGATTCATATGTTGATGTGGTAACTTTCTGGTCTTCATTTATTTTGAATTTGGCCTAATACAATGTTAAAATACTTTATGATCTAAGACATCTAACTGTCTCATAGAAGAATAAGTAGGTTAATGCAAAATAGGCTGGTGGAATATATATATTGTCATTAGAAAACTTTAACCTAGATATGAGACTAGTAAATTCTTGGGAAATATTGCACGGTTAAGTCCCCTTAACTATAATATGTGTTATAACTCTACTTATGACCTAGACATAGATTGAAGTTGACATTTCTCTAGCTGTTAACGATATTGTAGATTCTATAAGAAACATCAAGAAACTAATAAACCAGTGTCACAAAAGTATGGACCTTTCAACCCTAAAAAACTTAACAATAGTGCTATGAAAAACATAGTTTATTTTCTACCTTGTAGGATCTTAGGTATTTTAACACTCATGCATTTGATACTCCAAACTATATTCAAAGATTTATTAAATTAAAACATCATCAGTTAGAAGAATAAGATAAATTTTCACTTAGGAACAATATGTTGACTCATAATTGTTATATATTTCATTGATACATATACTTAAATGATTGACCAACTTGATTCACAGTAGTTCTGGGCATTAGTGAGATCTTAATTCTTTTGGTAGAGTCTTTCTTGCAACTGGTAGAGCAAATAATGATTTACACAATAAGAAGTTAATAATTAGAGCTGAAAATGATGAGTTGATTTTGAAAGTGTATACTTTAATTCCAACCTCTTATTATATCTCTAATAGAAATTTAAAATGAAAATTAAAATTTTTTAATATATTTTAAAATAATTTTTGGAAAAGAATGAATTAATATTTCAAATTGATAAAAAAATAGAATCACAAGTAAATGATATAGAGAAGTCTCTATGTCATGTAAAACATTGGTTGATTGATCGAGTACTATTAAAATGACAACTTTGATCCTCAATAAAATCAAATTTATGATTTAATTATTTATAGTTAAGAAAATAAAACTAAGGGTTAATTGCGAGGTGACCCAAGCATTATCTTGTAGTGTAACCGCATGTTCACTTTGATTTATAATATATGTGTGGGCTTAGGTCAAGATGGGGACATTAAACTAAAAACTTATTGGAGGAACATTAACATATCATTCCTGATTTTATTGAATACATTTATATATAATTCTCTTTATCTTCTCTAGAGCTTTTCCCTCTTTGATGTCTTTTAGATCTTTTCCAAGAGCCCTCATATGTCCCTAAACATTTTTTCTTATAATTACCTCTGCAACTATTCTTAGTTCTTTAACAACTCATAAGAATTCTTTACCAACTAATAAAAAAATTGATTTTTTCTAACATTTAGTACTTAAGCACTACATTACCCATATTATTATAGTTTTTTCCATCCTATAGAGACTAGGCATTATAATAATGGGACAAAAGCATTGACCGCTCATTCTCTTGCATATAAATTCAATCATCCAGGTGCTCAAACATTGGAATAGTTCCATTAAGAATTTAAACATTAATATAGTGCCATTTCGATGCTAGAACATTGGGGCCTAGCCATTCAAGAAAATTATATATACACATATGGCATTTAGAACTTCAATCAATATGCTCAACCTTTTATTAGTCATCATTCTACATATGTGAATTGCTCCAATTCATTTTCTCTTCCTTGGTAATCATGATCATACTTAAATAAATATTTAATTAACAATAATCTATAAAAATCCATTCAGTCAAAAAAATTATTTATTTAACAGCAATTTTTTTAGTAAAAATTCTAAAACCTTCACATTATATAAGCATTATGTGTGTATCCACAAATATGTGGCCAACCTGACTTTCCCTATAATATTTTATCCGAGATTACTTANGTACATATGTACAGATATGTACATATACATATGTACATATACATATGTACATATCTGTATATATGTACATATGTATATATATATATATGTACATATCTGTATATATACATATATATATATACATATCTGTATATATCTGTATATATGTATATGTACATATATGTACATATGTACATATATGTATATCTAGATATGTACATATATGTACATATATATATATGCATATATATGTACATATATATATCTATATATGTGTACATATATATATGTATATATATATATATATATATATATATATATATATATATATATATATATATATATANGGGATCGATACAGGATTTGAGGTAAAGCGCTCTTTCATTTAAATTATGAAAATTATGGGGTCAGTTTGACTTCATCTTTTTCAAAACTAAATTTTTTTTTTTAAAAAATGTCCTTCCAAAGCGGGCAACGGAATTTTAATGCCGATGACCGACAGCTTCTTACGGGCAAACCCCACACCAAAAATAATGCCGACAGTAAGCCAGGGATGTTGAGTGGTGGAGTCAATTTGGGGTTAATAGTGGCTCCATGGTGAGTATCTAATGGAAAAGTGAGGTTTGGTCACTTGGCTAATCATGGGCCCAAAATGGTTAAGACTGATAATTAAGGTCCTCAAATAAGTTTGGGTGAAGTAAAATGACTTGTTTGGGGATTGGGCAAGAGTTTATTTGTTGCATGAATGAGGAAAAGTCCAAGTGAGGGACAGAAGGAGGAGTAGTCACCTCCACTTGCCAAAATTGGCAAAATTGACTTTATGATTCCCATGGAAGGCTCCATGGGGCATGCCATGCTATGTATGAGCCCATGGAAATGTTTCATGTAAAAGAAATTTGTAATTTTCACACATTAAATAAAAAAAGGGCCAACATGCCTATTTTGGATAAAGCTTCATGTATGCATGACTAGGTTTGGTATTATGCCATGGTTAGATGCCTTAAATTCCATGAGATTATGGAGAAAGGATTTCTTTGTCATGTGGGCTCAAAATGGGTTTTAAAATTAATGCCATGGGCTTTTGAAAATGCTTATGGGTATGGGCTTTTAAATATGATGATGGATTTTGATTTTGGAAATTGATCATGCGCCAATTAAATAATTTTGAATTCAATTTAAATTGGATTTAGGCATGTGAGAATTTGATGTAAATTTGAAATTGAGGCATTTGATTGATCATGAAGTTAAATTTGGGGGATTTTGGATTTTGGATCAATTTGAGGTAATTCACTTGGACCTGGATTTTGAGTTTGGAATTGGGTTTAATTGAGCTTAAATTTGGTTTCAATTGGATTAAGACATGATTAGTTTGAGTTTAAAATTGAAATTTAGGAGATTTGAGATCAATTTGGTGGAGATTGGGGATGAATTGGGGAATTTAGGCACTTAGGGGCAAACTTGGGATTTTGGTCAAAGTGAGTCAATTTGGTCTAATTAGACCCAATGAATGGTCAAAAATTGGTTTTAGGGGTGTTTGAAATAACTTTGGAGGATTTGAGAATTTTTGGGCCAGTTGGGGCATTTTAGTAATTTTTACAAATTTGGGGGTATTTTGGTAAATATAAAATTTTTGGGATGTTTTGGGTAATTTGGATGGTATGAAATGGTTTTTTAATAGAATTGAGGGATTTGGGTCAACCTTGGAATTTTTTTGGGTGCCAGAGACAATTTGGTAATTTTATGAAAGTTTAGAACTAAAAGCCAAAACTGGATAATTGGGTAAGGTTGAGGTTTGATGCAAATGTTGATCATATAATTACCCCATGGTGCTATGAGACCAAAGAAAATCCACTTTGAATTCTCCATTTGCTAGTGTTATCCACCCTAGCCAAAGACTACGGGTTTGGGGGACCACCCACATGGGTCTTCAAAGAGGCAAGGGAACCAAACTAGACATGTGTAGGTTAAGGTTCAAGGTTGCAAATGGAAGTGTGAAATGCNTGGCAAGGGATCCAAACTAGACATGTGTAGGTTAAGGTTCAAGGTTGCAAATGGAAGTGTGAAATGCAAGTATATGTGGTACTNCATATGTGCTCAATACACTATGCCAGGAACACCACAGCAAAATGGTGTTGCAGAAAGGCGAAATCGTACTCTAATGGAAATGGTTAGGAGTATGATGAATAATTCTTCTTTACCCTCATTATTGTGGATGCATGCTTTAAAGACCGCTGCATATTTATTAAACAGGATTCTTAGTAAGGCAGTTCCAAAGACTCCTTTTGAACTGTGTACAGGAAGGAAACCTAGTTTAAGGCACCTGCGTGTTTGGGGTTGCCCAGCGGAAATAAGGATATATAATCCACATGAAAAGAAACTGGACTCAAGAACAACCAGTGGTTTCTTCATTGGTTATCCAGAAAAATCTAAAGGGTATAGATTTTATTGTCCTAATCACAGTACAAGAATTATTGAAACTGGAAATGCTAAGTTCATTGAAAATGGTGAAGTTAGTGGGAGTTTGGAACCACATAAAGTGGAGATCCAAGAAATTAGGGTTCAAGTTCCTTTACCCAAAATTTCTTCTCAAGTTGTTGTTCCTACAGTTGTTGAACATTTTGACAACTTACAAGAACAACAAATATATGATCAAATACCCCACAATGAAACTGTCACTAATGAACCTACATTAGATGAACCACATGAAGTAGTACCTAGAAAGTCTCAACGACAAAAACGGTCTGCTATTTCTGATGATTATGTGGTTTATCTTCATGAATCTAAATTTGACTTAGGAGTCAATGAAGATCCAGTTTCATTTTCACAAGCCATAAAAAGTGCAAATTCTTCTAAATGGTTAGATGCAATGAAAGATGAGTTGAAATCGATGGATCACAACAAAGTCTGGGATATCGTTGAATTGCCTGAAGGTTGTAAAAGAGTCGGGTGTAAATGGGTCTTTAAGACTAAGCGCGATTCGAATGGCAATATTGAACGATATAAAGCCAGACTTGTTGCCAAAGGTTTCACTCAAAAAGATGGCATCGACTATAAAGAAACATTTTCTCCGGTTTCTAAGAAAGATTCATTTAGAATTATCATGGCACTAGTAGCTCATTATGATTTGGAGTTACACCAAATGGATGTGAAAACTGCCTTTCTGAATGGGAATTTAGATGAAGAGGTCTACATGAATCAACCTGAAGGATTTTTGGTTGAAGGAAAGGAACACATGGTGTGTAAACTTAAGAAATCAATATACGGACTTAAGCAAGCTTCCCGACAATGGTATCTTAAGTTTAATGATACCATCACGTCCTTTGGATTTAAGGAAAACATTGTTGATCGGTGTATATATCTAAAGGTCAGTGGGAGCAAAATTATATTTCTTATTCTGTATGTTGATGACATCTTGCTGGCTACTAATGATCTTGGCTTATTATATGAAACCAAGAATTTTCTCTCTAAGAACTTTGAGATGAAAGATATGAGTGAGGCATCCTATGTGATTGGAATTGAAATATTTCGTGATAGATCACAAGGATTGTTAGGGCTGTCTCAGAAAACATATATCGAAAGAGTTCTTAAGAGATTCAATATGGAAGGTTGCTCAACAAGTGTTGCTCCAATTCAGAAAGGAGATAAATTCAGTCTTATGCAGTGTCCAAAGAATGATTTGGAACATAAACAAATGGAAGAAATTCCTTATGCATCTATTGTTGGAAGCTTAATGTATGCTCAAACTTGTACCAGACCAGACATTAGTTTTGTTGTCGGGATGCTGGGCAGGTATCAAAGTAATCCAGGAATAGATCATTGGAAAGCTGCAAAGAAAGTTTTGAGGTATCTACAAGGAACAAAGGACCACATGCTCACTTATAGAAGATCTAAAGATCTTGAAGTGATAGGATATTCAGATTCAGATTTTGCTGGATGTGTTGATACCAGAAAATCAACATTTGGCTATTTGTTCCTTTTGGCCGAAGGAGCAATCTCATGGAAAAGTGCGAAGCAGACTATCACAGCTGCTTCCACTATGGAAGCTGAATTTGTAGCTTGCTTCGAAGCTACAATTCAGGGTTTATGGCTGCGGAATTTTATTTCAGGACTTGGAATTGTCGACAGTATTGCCAAGCCGTTGAAAATTTATTGTGATAACTCCGCGGCAGTCTTCTTTTCCAAAAACGACAAGTATTCCAAAGATGCTAAACACATGGAATTAAAATATCTTGCCGTTAAGGAAGAAGTTCAGAAACATAGGGTGTCAATTGAGCATATTAGCACCAATCTCATGATTGCAGATCCTTTAACAAAAGGATTGTCACCGAAGACATTTAACGAACATGTCGTGAGAATGGGCATTACCAAAACCCTTTATTAGTTTTATGCTCTTTATATTTTGACATTTTGGGCCCAATTTTTCTTGTTTCTGATATTTATAAATCTTGTTTTTATCGTTAGTGTACACTTTATGTTGCATGATGTTTCAACAAGATTTGTCTTTTAATAGACATTATGGGACCATGATGTTAATTCTCATTATGCTAAGTATGTAATTGATATTGTGATACATGGAAGGGACTGTGTCGATAAATTGATGCACAACCGCCATGATTCATATTAATTTCATACTTATTAAATAATTTATGATTTAACCAATATAAAGAAGGATTTATCTTGTAGTATGTAATGCATTATTAAAATTAAGTGAGCCAAGTGGGAGAATGTTATATTTTTATTTATGACTCACATTTATTTTAATAACTTATGAGATTTATTTTTGATAACTTAAGTTATTAATTTTCATAACTCATAACTTATGTCATAAATTATGACAACTTATGATATTTATTTTGATAACTTAAGTTATTTATTTTCTTAACTCATAACTTATGTCATAATTTATGATAACTTATGATATTTATTTTTGTAACTCTATAACCCCTAAAATAAATAAATGTTACTAACTTATGTCATTGATTTTATTAATAAAAATCAATTAATTTATTAAATTATCATAAATCATATTGGTTAGTAACCCCCTTGATGGATGGTGAATAAATAGAGCATGAATTTGAGAATGGGTCCTCTCTCTACCCAACACACCTCGTACATTTCTCTCCATCAGAAAGTACAGAAAGTTTTAAGGGATTAGAGAGAGAAACTCCATCTCTTCAAGATCAAATTTGTTCATCATGAATACAGATATGCGTCGCTTTATTTTTTTCATATGTAAAAATCATGAATTTAAAAGATCTTGGCTATTATGTACTTTTCTTTTGAAATTTGTGTATAAAGTTGAAACATGAATTTTCTAACATTAATTTCAATAACATATAACCTCAATGACCTTTCAATAACTTTCATGACTTTTAATGCACCAATTCTAATTCTCAAACTTACGCATTATCGCTAGAAGCATCAGCATTTGCAACATCAATCGAACGAATCAATGGGTACAATTTGTTCTTCGCTAAGCTTTCGCTCGAAAAGCTCTGCCCCTGAAAAATAACAAAAATTCATTAAGAAAAAAATTTCTATGCTTATATAAGCTTTTAATCATCATATTTCAAAATAGACAGAAGGGACCAATCCAAATCCAAAAAGAATATGAGAAATTCTTATAACGAACATTCATTTAAAAAATTCAAACCATGAATTGCCGCTTCTGGTCCAACACAACATAAGAAGGGAACTCCCTATCAATGGTGCTGGCTCCAACCGTAAACAGCCACGGCGCGACATTCGAGACAAATGCCGGCGCCGGCCCCAAGTTCCCCGCCGACGTAACGACTGCAATCCCATTGTTGACGGCATGAAAAGATCCAATTGCAATCACATCTCTGAAATAGTTGACGGCCATGCTACCGAACGAGACGGAGATGACATCAACGCCGTCTTTGATGGCGGCTTCGAAGCCGGCAAGAATGTCGGCGCTGAAGCACTGGCTGCCATTGATGGGAGGCCAGCAGACCTTGTAGCCGACCACACGTGCTCGGGGAGAGCCGCCTTTGGCCGTGCCATTGCCGAAGCCGAGAAAGCTGGCGTTGGGGACGAAGCTTCCGCCGGCGATAGAGAGCGTGTGTGTGCCGTGCCCGTCCTGGTCGCGGGGGCTGTTTAGAGTCGAGTTTACGACGCCGCCGGCGGCTAAATAGCCTTTGTTGAAATATCGAGCGCCGATCAGCTTCCTGTGTAAAATCAGTATTAGAGATTGATTGGCACCAACACATGAATGCAAAGATGATGTTGTTGGAATTGAAAATTATGCTGTTTTAGATCTAATCTTATGGCTTGAAGCTGAGAAACTTGTCTTAGAAAATGCGAAATTTTATTAGTTTCATTAAACAGTGGTGTGTTGTAATTAGGGGTGTAAACGGGTCGAACAGGAACGGTCCCAGGCTCAGCTCATGTTCGGTTCGTTTATATTTCAAGCTCAAAAAGTGTATTCATGTTCAACTCATCTGCTTAACGAACCAAATACGAGCTGTTCCCGAGCAAAGAGTCGTTGTTAAGGGTTGGGACAAGATTTAAAAATTTTATTTATATTAAAACATTATTTGAATCTAATTTAATAATTTTGATTCTACTTTTTAAATTAATACTTTTAATCGATTATAAATCCTTGTAGCCTTGTATTTAATTAAATTTTTTAAAATACTAGTCATCATTCTTATATTATTAAGATGCAGAACTCTATATTTTTATTCAATTAGAAATTTTATATAATAATTCTATTGCTATAAATGTTCAAAACGAAGATTTTTATTCAATTAAACCATTTAATTATTTTTAATTAAATGCAAATAATGAACCCCGAATCAGGTGCATTAACAATGTGACATCATGAAAAGTGAAAGCGATGGGTGCAGGGGTACTTTGATAAAATAAAACAAAGCTCTTATNAATTTTTAATTAAATGCAAATAATGAACCCCGAATCAGGTGCATTCACAAATCACAATGTGACATCATGAAAAGTGAAAGCGATGGGTGCAGGGGTACTTTGATAAAATAAAACAAAGCTCTTATGTGAGAAAAATTATTAGGTGCGGAGTTCTGGACATAGAGATGGGCTTGAATTTCAATGGATAAATGGAGCTAATAAGAAAAAAAAACTCATTTTTTTTTTGTGATCTGTCCAGTAACAAATAAAATATTTCTCTCGTATTATTCTGCATTATTCAAATATTATTGTGTTATTATAACACAGNATTCAATGGATAAATGGAGCTAATAAGAAAAAAAAACTCATTTTTTTTGTGATCTGGCCAGTAACAAATAAAATATTTCTCTCGTATTATTCTGCATTATTCAAATATTATTGTGTTATTATAACACAGAAAATATTCCTAGAATAGAATAATACATGAATACTACCACAATAAAACCTGAATAATGCGGAATAACAAGGGGGAATATCTTCTTGTGCTAAAACATTTTTTTTTTCTATCACGTCCACGTGACATGATTTTGTTGGACTCCGTACATATTTAAGAAAATTTTTAGTTTTGAAGGGAACGAAGTAGTTGCCGATAAAGTGATGAGACGAAAAATAANACTGAATAATGCGGAATAACAAGGGGGAGTATCTTTTTGTGCTAAAACATTTTTTTTTTCTATCACGTCCACGTGACATGATTTTGTTGGACTCCAGACATATTTAAGAAAATTTTTAGTTTTGAAGGGAACGAAGTAGTTGCCGATAAAGTGATGAGACGAAAAATAAGGGAAAATTTTGACCAATAAAAATAAATAAATAATCAAAATAATAAAATGAAAGATAAAATAAAAGGTTGAAACAGGACCACCATACCAAAAATAAAAATGATAAACGCATTAACCAAAAATAAATTATAAATATTAAATGAGCACAAGTTATATAACAATTTAATATGGAAATTGATTCTCTCTTGCTAAAAAATCCAGAAATTTGAAAAATGGCTAACCTTAAATGTCATTTTCATATTCATATCAATATATATATAGACATTAATAATTTATCACCATTCAAATCATAATAATTGGCATATGACAAAAATTAAAATTTATTAATTCAGAAAATGGTTATCTCATTAACGGTACATTTGGGGCAGTTTGTGTTTATCCAGATAAGTCATTTATCTAGAAACGAGATATACAATGTTCGACTCGCGTTCCGTGTTTAATATGAAAAAACAACTTAATTTTCGGATAAGCTACTCAAACATAATTTTCAAAAAAAAAATTTCATTTTTAAACTCCGCCGCAGCTGCACCAAACAGAGCCTATGATTTAAAATTATTTGAAGGCATTAGATAATATACTTTACAAGCTTATTAAATTAAGANCTTTTCAAAAAAAAAAATTTATTTTTAAACTCCGCCGCAGCTGCATCAAACAGAGCCTATGATTTAAAATTATTTGAAGGCATTAGATAATATACTTTACAAGCTTATTAAATTAAGATAAAATAGTGAAATAAGTTACAGTATTGAAACCTGTTGCAGGAGAACTTGTGCTTGCTATCATTCTGGCATATTCCTTTCCATTTA
>JXCR01061204.1:43265-66707 GCA_002079205.1 Phalaenopsis hybrid cultivar
GCAGTGTAAAATGAGCTACACCTATTTTATGATTTTCAAAACATATGTTGGATCTACAAGCAATAAGATGCTGAATGATGCAAAAAAATGAGCACACATTTTAGAAATTTCCAGCTGTGTTGATTTCTTATATTCTTTGTGATTGAAATTAATTAATGCTTAATAGTTTTAAATAACCAATTAAAACGATGATTAATGATTTTCGGCCACTAATTCAATTTCTATAAATGTTCAAAAACGAATACAATTATAGTCAACCATTTAATAATATTTAATTAAATGGAAATAATGAACCTCGAATCAGGTGCATTCACGTTGTAACATCAAGAAAAGAGAAAGCGATGGGTAAAAGCTCATATACGCGAGAAACCAATGAATCACATTCATGTGGAATTCATAAGGTTTTTTTTTGTGATCTGACCCGATAATCAAGAGAATATTTTTCTCGTATTATTTCGCATTATTCATGTGTTATTGTGTTATTATAACACCATAAATATCCCCAGTACAGAATAATACATGAATATCACCACAATAACACCTGAATAACGCGGAATAACACGGGGGAATATTTTTTTGTGCTAAAACAAATTTTTTTTTGCTTTTCTATCATCTCCACGTGACATGATTTTATTGGACTCCGGACGTATTTAAGAAAATTTTTAATAATAAGGGAAAATTTTGACCAATAAAAATAAATAAATAATCAAAATAATAAAATGAAAGATAAAATAAAAGGNGATAAGGAATAAAAAAACTCGTTTTTTTTTGTGATCTGACCCGATAACAAAGAGAATATTTTTCTCGTATTATTCCGCATTATTCACGTATTATTGTGTTATTATAACACCATAAATATCCCCAATACAGAATAATACATGAATACCACCACAATAACACCTGAATAACGCGGAATAACACGGGAGAATATTTTTTTGTGCTAAAATAATTTTTTTTTTCTATCATCTCCACGAGACATGATTTTATTGGACTCCGAACGTATTTAAGAAAATTTTTAGTTTTGAAGGGAACGAATTAATTGCCGATAAAGTGATGAGACGAAAAATAAGGGAAAATTTTGACCAATAAAAATAAATAAATAATCAAAATAATAAAATGAAAGATAAAATAAAAGGTTGAAACATGACCACCTTACCAAAAATAAAAATGATAAATGCATTAACCAAAAATAAATTATAAATATTAAATGAGAACAATTTATATAAGAATTTAATATGGAAATTAATTCTCCCTTGCCACAAAAATCCAGAAATTGGAACATGGCTAACCTTAAATGTCATTTTCATATTATGAATACATGCATACATTAATAATTTATCACCATTCAAATCATAATAATTGGCATATGACAAAAATTAAAATTTATTAATAATGAAAATGGTCAAGAGAAAATGACATTTTTGCTGAGCATAGCTGTCGTTCATATCATCCTATGAGGCTCCCATGTGAACATATTAATAAGGTATTTATTATTTAAATCTTGTAAAAAATATTTAATTTTATTTTATCTCATTAAGGGTGTATTTGGGGCAATTTGTGTTTATCCAGATAAGTCATCTATCTGGAAACGATGTCTACGAGCTTCGACTCGCGTTCTGCGTTTAGTATGAAAAAACAACTGAATTTTCAGATAAGCTACTCAAACACAATTTTCAAAGGTGAGACTGCGTTTTTAAACGCCGCCGCCGCAGCGGATAAGCTGCCCCANGTTTGTGTTTATCCAGATAAGTCATCTATCTGGAAACGATGTCTACGAGGTTCGACTCGCATTCCGCGTTTAGTATGAAAAAACAACTAAATTTTCAGATAAACTACTCAAACACAATTTTCAAAGGTGAGACTGCGTTTTTAAACGCCGCCGCCGCAGCGGATAAGCTGCCCCAAACAGAGCCTATGATTTAAAATTATTTGAAGTCATTAGATAATATAATTTAAAAGCTTATTAGACTAAGATAAAATAGTGAAATAAGTTACAGCATTGAAACCTGTTGCAGGAGAACTCGTGCTTGCTATCATTCTGNAGATTTAAAGTTATTTGAAGTCATTAGATAATATAATTTAAAAGCTTATTAGATTAAGATAAAATAGTGAAATAAGTTACAGCATTGAAACCTGTTGCAGGAGAACTCGTGCTTGCTATCATTCTGGCATATTCCTTTCCATTTAGAAGGAATGGGTCCCATGTCATCATCCCTGAAGCTCTTGGACTCTGGCCAGACACCTGCAAATAATTGCATTTCCATCTCAAAATGTTTTCTTAATTTTTAAAAAAATATGAAATTAATATTTTTTTTTATGAAAAATGAAATAGTTATTTTTGTAAAGAGTTTGGGGACCAGTCTAAACTATATTAAAAGTTTGTGTACCAAAATGAATATTACACCTGGACTCTACGTTCGGATCTTAATAGTTAAGAATATCTTGTTGTGTTACAGTGTATTATTTGTAAAAAATGAAGTATTATTTAAGTATTATATGGTGTTATTCGATTATTTAGATGTGTTANTTTATAAAAAAATATGAAATTAATATTTTTTTTTTATGAAAAAATGAAATAGTTATTTTTGTAAAGAGTTTGGGGACCAGTCTAAACTATATTAAAAGTCTGTACCAAAATGATACTCTCAATGACAGTGGGAAAAATATTACACCAGGACTCCAAACGTGAAGCTACGTTCGGATCTTAATAGTTAAGAATATCTTGTTGTGTTATAGTGTATTATTTGTAAAAAATGAAGTATTATTTAAGTATTATATGGTGTTATTCGATTATTTAGATGTGTTANTGCTCATTATCATGGTTTTAAGTATCCCCTCTTCTATGGATGATCGAATGTGCCACCAAAAATCTCTTAAGAATAACTCTAATGTACATAATACTTANATTGAGTGATTCTGAAGACGGTTTACCGAATATAATTAAGTTTATTTCCGGTTAATTTAAGAAAAAAATCATATTTTAGGCCGATATTTTATCTGCATTTCCTTTTTAGACCGCCGAATGATTTGTCTAATTCTTAATTTNCGTTAATTAAAGAAAAAAGTCATATTTTAGGCCGATATTTTATCTGCATTTCCTTTTTAGACCGCCGAATGATTTGTCTAATTCTTAATTTCATTTTTGACTTATTTGGCCTCGGTTACGGCTGGGATTGGCGAAGCAACTGGAGAGGGATCGAAAATTTGACCTCATTCATTCTGTGCGCGCCATTGTCATTCATTCTGTGCACTCCATTGTTGGTGGACCGCACGTTGCTGAGCTAAAAATAAAGGCTTTTGCATACATGCCACATTATTTTTTTGTGTTGACATGTCTAGCACATAAATATTCATATTTACATGCATAGAAGTCGAATCTTAAACAACATATCAAAAATAATATCACCTATATTTTTTTAGAAGTGTAATATGCAATATTATTCATGTGTTTATGTTACTAAAATATTTAAAATGTAAATATCAAACAGACACTTTGTTTGTTAGAGATGTTAAGTACATAAGAATTATGAGGTTTGTAAATTCTTTTTTCAAAAAAATATTATTTTCTTCTATATTTTATTGGCTGATTATTTTTTTATTTGTTGTTACAAGAGATGATTACGGATGAGCATCGGCTAACTTTATTATATAGTTTTATCGTTGTTTACTAGAATAAGGTTTCAAATCTCACGCTGTAGGATNTTTTCTATATTTTATTTGCTGATTATTTATTTGATTATTTTTTTATTTGTTGTTACAAGAGATGATTACGGATGAACATCGGCTAACTTTATTATATAGTTTTATCGTTGTTTACTAGAATAAGGTTTCAAATCTCACGCTGTAGGATATTGACACACCATCAAAAAAATTCCTGAGTGCGGTGCGTATATTGAGGTAATTTTTTGAGCAAAGAATGTTCAAATTTTAAATAAAAGTAATCTGGAGTTTCAATTCCAACAAAATTATAGTAAAACCGGCTCAACGAGACGGACCCAATGATACAAAAAATCGGAGCCAGAATGCGCCTCGATCAAACCATTAAACTATATTTGAAAGGTCAAACATATGCCAAATTTGATGAGCTTACAGACGTATCAAATATCTTGACATAATAAATCCAACGAGTCTAAGATTGCTGAATTCTAACAATATTAAGACACTCAAATGTCCATCAAACTCCAACTGATCGAGGGGAGTTCTCTGGGTCATCTGATCAAAATAGTTCATTTTATTACATTAATTTCACCTGAAACTCTATAAATAGAGGCCCATCACTTTCATGAGGGGGGAGAGAACTTGAAGCCCTAGGAGAAATTTATGCCCGAAGAGAGAACTTGAATCCGAAAGAGAGCTCGAGGCTTGAGAAGGAACTTGAAGCTGTGAGAACAAACTGAAGTCCAACATCACTCCTGCTGNAGGCTCAACGAGACGGACCCAATGATACAAAAAATCGGAGTCAGAACGCGCCTCGATCAAACCATTAAACTATATTTGAAAGGTCAAATATATGATGAATTTGATGAGCTTATAGGCGCATCAAATATCTTGACATAATAAATCCAACGAGTCCAAGATTGTTGAATTCTAACAATATTAAGACACTCAAATGTCCATCAAACTCCAACTGATCGAGGGGAGTTCTCTGGGTCANATTTCAATAACATATAACCTCAATGACCTTTCAATAACTTTCATGACTTTTAATGCACCAATTCTAATTCTCAAACTTACGCATTATCGCTAGAAGCATCAGCATTTGCAACATCAATCGAACGAATCAATGGGTACCATTTGTTCTTCGCTAAGCTTTCGCTCGAAAAGCTCTGCCCCTGAAAAATAACAAAAATTCATTAAGAAAAAAATTTCTATGCTTATATAAACTTTTAATCATCATATTTCAAAATAAACAGAAGGGACCAATCCAAATCCAAAAAGAATATGAGAAATTCTTATAACAAACATTCATTTAAAAAATTCAAACCATGAATTGCCGCTTCTGGTCCAACACAACATAAGAAGGGAACTCCCTATCAATGGTGCTGGCTCCAACCGTAAACAGCCACGGCGCGACATTCGAGACAAATGCCGGCGCCGGCCCCAAGTTCCCCGCCGACGTAACGACTGCAATCCCATTGTTGACGGCATGAAAAGATCCAATTGCAATCACATCTCTGAAATAGTTGACGGCCATGCTACCGAACGAGACGGAGATGACATCAACGCCGTCTTTGATGGCGGCTTCGAAGCCGGCAAGAATGTCGGCGCTGAAGCACTGGCTGCCATTGATGGGAGGCCAGCAGACCTTGTAGCCGACCACACGTGCTCGGGGAGAGCCGCCTTTGGTCGTGCCATTGCCGAAGCCGAGAAAGCTGGCGTTGGGGACGAAGCTTCCGCCGGCGATAGAGAGCGTGTGTGTGCCGTGCCCGTCCTGGTCGCGGGGGCTGTTTAGAGTCGAGTTTACGACGCCGCCGGCAGCTAAATAGCCTTTGTTGAAATATCGAGCGCCGATCAGCTTCCTGTGTAAAATCAGTATTAGTGATTGATTGGCACCAACAACACATGAATGCAAAGATGATGTTGTTGGAATTGAAAATTATGCTGTTTTAGATCTAATCTTATGGCTTGNGGCTAAATAGCCTTTGTTGAAATATCGAGCGCCGATCAGCTTCCTGTGTAAAATCAGTATTAGAGATTGATTGGCACCAACACATGAATGCAAAGATGATGTTGTTGGAATTGAAAATTATGCTGTTTTAGATCTAATCTTATGGCTTGAAGCTGAGAAACTTGTCTTAGAAAATGCGAAATTTTATTAGTTTCATTAAACAGTGGTGTGTTGTAATTAGGGGTGTAAACGGGTCGAACAGGAACGGTCCCAGGCTCAGCTCATGTTCGGTTCGTTTATATTTCAAGCTCAAAAAGTGTATTCATGTTCAACTCATCTGCTTAACGAACCAAATACGAGCTGTTCCCGAGCAAAGAGTCGTTGTTAAGGGTTGGGACAAGATTTAAAAATTTTATTTATATTAAAACATTATNGAGCTTAAAAAGTGTATTCATGTTCAACTCATCTGCTTAACGAACCAAATACGAGGTGTTCCCGAGCAAAGAGTCGTTGTTAAGGGTTGGGACAAGATTTAAAAATTTTTATTTATATTAAAACATTATTTGAATCTAATTTAATAATTTTGATGCTACTTTTTAAATTATTACTTTTAATCGGTTATAAATCCTTGTAGCCTTGTATTTAATTAAATTTTTTAAAATACTAGTCATCATTCTTATATTATTAAGATGCAGAACTCTATATTTTTATTCAATTAGAAATTTTATATAATAATTCTATTGCTATAAATGTTCAAAACGAAGATTTTTATTCAATTAAACCATTTAATTATTTTTAATTAAATGCAAATAATGAACCCCGAATCAGGTGCATTCACAATGTGACATCATGAAAAGTGAAAGCGATGGGTGCAGAGGTACTTTGATAAAATAAAACAAAGCTCTTATGTGAGAAAAATTATTAGGTGCGGAGTCGGGACATAGGGATGGGCTTGAAATTCAATGGATCACATTTATGTGGAGCTAATAAGAAAAAAAAACACATTTTTTTTTGTGATCTGGCCAGTAACAAAGAGAATATTTCTCTCGTATTATTTTGCATTATTCAAGTATTATTGTGTTATTATAACACAGAGAATATTCCTAGAACAGAATAATACATGAATAATACCATAATAACACCTGAATAACGCGAAATAATACGGGGGAATATCTTCTTGTGCTAAAACGATTTTTTTTTTTTTGTTTTTCTATCACCTCCACGTGACATGATTTTGTTGGACTCCGGACGTATTTAAGAAAATTTTTAGTTTAGAAGGGAACGAATTAATTGCCGATAAAGTGATGAGACGAAAAATAAGGGAAAATTTTGACCAATAAAAATAAATAAATAAATAATCAAAATAATAAAATGAAAGATAAAATAAAAGATTGAAACATGACCACCTTACCAAAAATAAATATGATAAATGCATTAACCAAAAATAAATTATAAATATTAAATGAGCACAAGTTATATAACAATTTAATATGGAAATTGATTCTCTCTTGCTAAAAAATCCAGAAATTTGAAAAATGGCTAACCTTAAATGTCATTTTCATATTCATATCAATATATATAGACATTAATGATTTATCACCATTCAAAACATAATAATTGGCATATGACAAAAATTAAAATTTATTAATAAAGAAAATGGTCAAGAGAAAATGACATTTTTGCTGAGCATAGCTGCCGTTTGTATCATCGTATGAGGCTCCCATGGGAACATATTAATAGGGTATTTATTATTTAAATCTTTTAAAAAAATATTTTAAAAATTTTATTTTATTTTGCGAACAGGCAGATTTTATCTCATTAACGGTGCATTTGGGGCAGTTTGTGTTTATCCAGATAAGTCATTTATCTGGAAACGAGGTATGCAATGTTCGACTCCCGTTCCGTGTTTAATATGAAAAAACAACTTAATTTTCGGATAAGCTACTCAAACGTAATTTTCAAAAAAAAAAAAAGCTCCGTTTTAAAACTCATAAGCTGCACCAAACAGAACCATATGATTTAAAATTATTTGAAGTCATTAGATAATATAGTTTACAAGCTTATTAAATTAAGATAAAATAGTGAAATAAGTTACAGTATTGAAACCTGTTGCAGGAGAACTTGTGCTTGCTATCATTCTGGCAGATTCCTTTCCATTTAGAAGGAATGGGTCCCATGTCATCATCCCTGAAGCTCTTTGACTCTGGCCAGACACCTGTATAACAATCATCAAAAATTGCATTTCCATCTCAATAGCTGGGGAAGTCGAAATAATCCAACTGAGAGTTTTATGCTCTTGGAATTTGTTGACTAAACCAAAAGCCTTCATACCTTGCAATACTTTACTTCTAGATAGATTTTTAAATAAGGGCGTTTCAGAGTCCAATGAAATGAAGTTACGTGGACGTGATAAAAAAAAATTTTAAAAAAATCATTTTAGCGCAGAGGAATATTCCTCCGGTGCTATTCCGCATTATTCAGGTATTATTCTGATGGTATTCATGTGTCATTGTGTTCTGAGCATATTCCCGGTGTTATAATAACACAATAACACATCAATACCACCACATTAACATCCAAATAACGTGAAATAACACAGAAGAAATGTTCTCTGTGTTACCGGGCTGGATCACAGGAAAGCGCGTGCGTCCGTATATCAGTGAATTCCGAACGTAGCTCTACGTTAGGAGTCCTGATGTAATATTTTTTTTTTGCACACGTAGCATCAGAGATTCTTAAGAATTTAAATATCTAACACTGAAAATTGAAGTTTAAATGTTTAGATATATATAAACATAGNTAAGGAATGGGTCCCATGTCATCATCCCTGAAGCTCCTGGACTCTGGCCAGACACCTGTATAACAATCATCAAAAATTGCATTTCCATCTCAATAGGTGGGGAAGTCGAAATAATCCAACTGAGAGTTTTATGCTGTTGCAATTTGTTGACTAAACCAAAAGCCTTCATACCTTGCAATACTTTACTTCTAGATAGATTTTTAAATAAGGGCNCAATCATCAAAAATTGCATTTCCATCTCAATAGGTGGGGAAGCCGAAATAATCCAACTGAGAGTTTTATGCTGTTGGAATTTGTTGACTAAACCAAAAGCCTTCATACCTTGCAATACTTTACTTCTAGATAGATTTTTAAATAAGGGCGTTTCAGAGTCCAATGAAATGACGTCACGTGGAGGTGATAAAAAAAAATTTTAAAAAAATCATTTTAGCGCAGGGGAATATTCATCCGGTGCTATTCCACATTATTCAGTTGTTATTTTGGTGGTATTCATGTGTCATTGTGTTCTGGGAATATTCCCGGTGTTATAATAACACAATAACACATCAATATCACCACATTAACACCCGAATAACGCGAAATAACACAAAAGAAATATTCTCTGTGTTACCGGGCCGGATCACAGGAAAGCGCGTGTGTCCGTATATCAGTGAATTCCGAACGTAGCTCTACGTTAGGAGTCCTGATGTAATATTTTTCTTTTGCACACATTAGCATGAGAGATTCTTAAGAATTTAAATATCTAACACTGAAAATTGAAGTTTAAATGTTTAGATATATATAAACATAGGAATTAACCAAAAAAAAATGTAAAAAAAAAAAAAAACTTTTTTCTTAAATGCTCGGATGTTCTTTTTCGCTATTACTATTTTATAAATATAAATACAGAAATTTTTAGTAGTAGAGATGCAAATATATAAGAATTAGGTAGTTTTACTGTAAAAATCCTTTTTCTTAAAGGAAAAAACATTAGGATTCTGAAGAAGTAAAGAGATGAAATCATGATTGCTGCGAAAAGCTTAGCAATGATTAGTGTCATACCACCATCAAGATTAGCGATAATTACATCTTCCCCAAATCTAGCTTTTGTCCACAGAGATTGCTTCGGGACAATGCCGTCTCTCTCCAGGCCAAGGAACTGCCATGACCGAGTTGTGTGAAGCTGGTGCCCTCTGTTCTCAAAAACAGAAACAACTCCGGGATGCTCTTAAGAAATATAATTAATATAGTTAAAAAAAACAACATAAATCTTTCAGAAAATGTGGAAGTAAGAGAGAATTCCTCTCACTTGAGATCTCCAGAGCATCTTCCTCCTCCAGGATTGCTGCGAAGCCATTGATGCATCTTGTGTAAGAGTAGAAGATTGCATCCCTGGCCTTCTCCTTGCTGCATTAATCCTCAATTACTTATATTCCAAAAATTTCCATAAGCAAATAAATANTAGAAAAGTTTAATTAATTTTGAAGCGCACGTGGCACAACACAAATTTATTTAATTTGCAGAATAGCAAATTAAAGTCGAAAATGAGATGTGAAGTGTTTAAGACCCAGTGCGGGGCCCATTTAGCAACACAAAATGCCTAGGTGGAACTAGTCTACCAACACACCTATTGGGGTTCGACCCCACATGAAGATTAAAAGAGTCCATAATGGCCTCCTGAACCCCTCCGTTCAAAAGTGATTGAACAGACTGTCTGAAAGTCCAAGGAGTTGGTCATACTTTCCTAAGACAGAAATGGGTAAAGTATGTCAACAAAAGAAGAGTAATCTGGTCCAAGAGGGATATGGGCACATTACCAATGTGTGAACATAATATTTCTTTATTTAAATGGAGAGAAAAGCTTGTCCCCAACGGAGTCGCCAGAAGCTATTTTGTTTGAGGAGTTGCCCATAAGCAGCTGTTGGTCACCAGAATCGAAATCCCGTCTCCCGGTTCGGATGGACAATTTAATTTAAACACACACACACACACACAGATATATATATATATATATATATATATANCTTGCACAGTAGGGCCTCAAAACTCAATTTTTACATACGGAGGTCTCTGTTATGGCTCCATCTCCCTCCGTCTCCACTCCTTCTCTCCAACCACCTTCGACGCTTGACCCAAAAAACAGCTAAACACTCCAACCATGGGCCTCTCCATGGGCCACCAAGATAACACCACTACAAGCGACTCCTCTCCTTTTCATCATCTCAGACGAAGACGGAGNTTCTCCACTCCTTCTCTCCAACCACCTTCAACGCTTGACCCAAAAAACAGCTAAACACTCCAACCATGGGCCACTCCATGGGCCACCAAGATAACACCACTACAAGCGACTCCTCTCCTTTTCATCATCTCAGACGAAGACGGAGGGAGATGGAGGCGTATATCCTTAATTGTATAGTTTTTTTAATTCCTATTTTATAGCTGTCATTCAGTTGCTTATTTGTGGGAACCATAAATGTATTAATCATATTTTTTGTGTTGTTTATGAACGGTTCATAATATTCCAATAATTTCTATTTGCAGACCTTTGGAAATAGGATCACTTCATTGGTTTGTACAAATCTTTTTTTGTTTCTTCCATTGAATGACTACTCTCCCAAATACGTTATGGTACGAAATTTTTTTGACTACAAGATCAAATCAGATTATAAAACAGGATTTGTGTACTTAAAAATTGGTTTTCAGTTGGTGTATGTAAATATAAGAGTTTGGGGGCCCATCCAATGTAAAAATTATATAAAATTAATATATAAATTATTTTTCCAAAACTTTTAAAAAAAACTTCAATAATAAGATTATGAATGCTTTTTCTTAATGCATATAGGGCAGTCTTTCAAATTACATTATTCCTTGTATTAAAAATTTTCATTTATTTTACAATAGGTTAATTTATTATATTAAAATACAACATATATATTTATCCTATTTTAATTTATTTCAGTAGTATATATCCACCTAAAAATGAATTTGATGCTGTAGAGTTTTTGGACTGACCTGTGCAATATAAACACGAATGACTTCGTGTGCTGCTACTCGGTTCAACACACCAAGAACCTCATCAGTAAATACATAGGAATTGTGTGGTATCTAAAACAAAACTGTTTTATATATTTTAAGTTGACGGAGCGCTACTCTTGTCTAGACCTATAATTTTTAATCCTTCTAGTTATATACAGCGATATTAAAATGACCTGTATCTAAAAATAAAATTATGCATGCTTGATATTAACTTAGTATACATAAAGACCTGTTGCACAAGAAGTATTTGGGTTGAATGAAATACATTTCAATATCAGTATTTTTGATCCATCCTCGTCCCAACTGTATGTGTAGTTTCTTTATTTCCTTCATGTTGTCTGCTTCTCTATTTCTTCATAATATCAGAGCCATAGTTGAAAAGATCTAGATTCTCCAACTAAAAGCCAATGGGTACAGTCATCTTCAACTCAAACCAGTCAACAACAACTCTTCCCTCTCAAGAAAGTCCAAAACTTCAATCCCAACTCCATTCAAATTCTTGTCTCTCAACAAAATAATTGCCACCAAATCAGGAGAAAAATTTGCGTACGTAAGATGTATGCAGTGCTGCGTACGTCAGGGAGGTCATTCAGAAGATATTGAGGGTTATATCTGTGTTATACCCTCTTTTAACCTATATGTAGCCAACATGTACCTTCTAGTAAGTTCCGCGCATTTGTTTTCATATATTTGTAGGTTACGGGGAGCTTACAGGGGGTATAACGCGGATAAACCCCCCAATACCTTCTGAATAACCTCTCTGACGTACACAAATTTTTCTCCCAAATCTGTGGGTTTTGGTCCAGATATGATATCTAGATCTGTTTTTNTGTTATGGTACGAAATTTTTTTGACTACAAGATCAAATCAGATTATAATACAGGATTTGTGTACTTAAAAATTGGGTTTCAGTTGGTGTATGTAAATATAAGAGTTTGGGGGCCCATCCAANATTGTATAGTTTTCTTAATTCTTATTTTATAGCTGTCACTCAGTTGCTTATTTGTGGGAATCATAAATGTATTAATCATATTTTTTGTGTTGTTTATGAACGGTTCATAATATTCCAATAATTCCTATTTGCAGACCTTTGGAAATAGGATCACTTCATTGGTTTGCACAAATCTTTTTTTTTTTTTTTCATTGAATGACTACTCTCCCAAATACTTTATGGTACGAAATTTTTTTGACTACAAGATCAAATCAGATTATAAAACAGGATTTGTGTACTTAAAAATTGGGTTTCAGTTGGTGTATGTAAATATAAGAGTTTGGGGGCCCATCCAATGTAAAAATTATATAAAATTAATATATAAATTATTTTTCCAAAACTTTAAAAAAAAACTTCAATAATAAGATTATGAATGCTTTTTCTTAATGCATATAGGGCAGTCTTTCAAATTACATTATTCCTTGTATTAAAAATTTTCATTTATTTTACAATAGGTTAATTTATTATATTAAAATACAACATATATATTTATCCTATTTTAATTTATTTTTGTAGTATATATCCACCTAAAATTGAATTTGATGCTGTAGAGTTTCTGGATTGACCTGTGCAATATAAACACGAATGACTTCGTGTGCTGCTACTCGGTTCAACACACCAAGAACCTCATCAGTAAATACATAGGAATTGTGTGGTATCTAAAACAAAACTGTTTTATATATTTTAAGTTGACGGAGCGCTACTCTTGTCTAGACCTATAGTTTTTAATCCTTCTAGTTATATACAACGATATTAAAATGACCTGTATCTAAAAATAAAATTATGCATGCTTGATATTAACTTAGTATACATAAAGACCTGTTGCACAAGAAGTATTTGGGTTGAATGAAATACATTTCAATATCAGTATTTTTGATCCATCCTCGTCCCAACTGTATGTGTAGTTTCTTTATTTCCTTCATGTTGTCTGCTTCTCTATTTCTTCATAATATCAGAGCCATAGTTGAAAAGATCTAGATTCTCCAACTAAAAGCCAATGGGTACAGTCATCTTCAACTCAAACCAGTCAACAACAACTCTTCCCTCTCAAGAAAGTCCAAAACTTCAATCCCAACTCCATTCAAATTCTTGTCTCTCAACAAAATAATTGCCACCAAATCAGGAGAAAAATTTGCGTACGTAAGATGTATGCAGTGCTGCGTACGTCAGGGAGGTCATTCAGAAGATATTGAGGGTTATATCTGTGTTATACCCTCTTTTAACCTATATGTAGCCAACATGTACCTTCTAGTAAGTTCCGCGCATTTGTTTTCATATATTTGTAGGTTACGGGGAGCTTACAGGGGGTATAACGCGGATAAACCCCCCAATACCTTCTGAATAACCTCTCTGACGTACACAAATTTTTCTCCCAAATCTGTGGGTTTTGGTCCAGATATGATATCTAGATCTGTTTTTGCCAAGGATTCATTGTTATCCACATAAGTTAGCAATTGCCTGTAATCATTCACATCAAAGGCTTAATCAGATTAGTACCTACAGGAATATTTGGGATCAATTTGGTATAACCGAAGAACTAAATTAGATACATGTGATGCTCTTTGATTCAAAAAAACTGCATACAAAAGTCATGGGACAAATTTGATTTTTTGTATGCATGTTGTGCTTACCTTTTTAGACATATCATGATAAATTTCAGCTACATCTTTCTTTGGATGGATAGTCCTTAATTTGCAATCAATCTTTAAAAAGATGCTAGTTTTGACTAGAGTAGACATCATATGACTTGATGGCACATAACTTCTAACGGATTATGGTTATATGCATTCTAGTTTTGACTATAATAGACACAACTTCATTTAAATTTACAATTTTCAGTGTGTAAAACTTAAATGTAGCATGAAAATATTGCAAATATGATATATAAAGAAAATGCCAAAATATTGAGGTGTTTTACAATTAAAATAAAATAAATTCCGATACAAAACTTAACATAAATAGCACAGTCATAAAAAAAGGAAGCATGTTTTACTGCTCGTAAAAAGCACAGAAAGTTGGCATACAACATATGTATGCAAAAATATTTTTAATCTTAGAAGTTTTGTAGTTAAAGAAATGTTGGTGAATTATCCCATTCAATGGAACAAGAAAGTAATGAATTAATGATTAATGAATTGGAGAAACACCAAACTAATGTGAATAGACAAATAAAGAAAAAACCCACTTAATACCCTTGTTTCCGCACCCATTTCAGTAAAAAACCACTCTGTATGGCCATGCACATACGATGTGCCCATACAGAGAATTTTACTTAAATATTTTTCTGTTTCATCAACAAGAAATAGTTTTGCAGAGCAAAATTATGTAATGTTTGGGTTCATGTTGCTATCAAGTAAAATATTGCTTGCTTTTAGATTGCAATGAACTATTATGTGTGGTGAATTGTTGTGTAACAAAAGAAGACGATGTCCGATGCCAACAATGATGTAGAACTACTCTGTGTAGTGAATCTTGTAGATAAAGAAGACCACGACCGATACACAACACTTCCACAATTACCAAATCATTTCACTCCACACAAAATAAGGTGGCAAATAAGCTCAAAAGAAAGTTCATCACTTTCATAAAAAATAAGTTCAAGGTGGGTCTCATTATAAAATGGATTCAAGTACAGAAAATTCAGCAAAGAGAACATCATTTTCAATGGCATGCTAAAACATAACATTTTCAGCCAAGAAGAATTAACCTCAACCAAGTGGTCATTACCAAGTGTTGCATCAACCAAGTGAAATATAATATCTGTAGTAAGAACAACAACCCAAACAAAAAAATACAGATGTCATATACAAAAAATCAAATTCAACTAAAAAAGAAACAAAAAAGGTGGACTACATAAATACATCCACCTCTCTCTCTACCCAAGAAAATCATAAGAGTTTTCATCATTCACATTCTCATATCCAAAACATCTCATGTACCTTGCACAAGTTTGTTGCAAAAAAACCAAAAAATAAGTGAGGAAAATAAAATTCTAAAAAAAAAAGTCTTCCACCATGCTTTCCCTTAAGCATCTTCCTCCATGCATTGCTTCATAATTAGAAGTTTATGTCAAAATTCAATTGTATAACTGGTTTGCTCGAACACATGAGTTACACCATCAGTTTCTTCTGATCATGAAATTCCTTAGCTCAATGAATTTTAACAAATTATTTTATGATGCCCTAAAAGTCCAAAATGCCCACATTTGTGCACACTTGTGAACTTTCTGACATTATTTTCTGCGAAATTTTTTATTCTTTTCTTTTTGCGTCTTCCTCTAGGCCTCAAAATTTTAGATACACCCATACATACGCTATGATCAATCAAATCCCACTACTTCTTACTCGACATGATTGAAATGTGACCTGTATAAGTCATTTTATGCCTTTATGAGAAAGTTAAGTATTAATCTTAAAATTAATTAAATAAATAAATAATATTATGCCCTTACCAATCTATCAACATGGTAACACTCACGAACATATGTATATAATAGATAATACTGTTTATATTCGATGAACGCAACAGCAAATGTATGACAAATAAGTGAATTGCCACACCTAACAACTACATACTTTAATATACATTATTGATTGCCTCATTGTTAGTTATTATTTTTTAGTTGTAATATCTCTAAAATAGTACTCAATGTGCGGTTCTAACTCATTTTTTCAATATATGATGTCATCTTTCTACTTGCTCTTTTCTCCATAAGCATAGTTTGGATCATGTAAACCAGGTTAACTATAGGCTTACTCATAGTTTTTCCAATCCATGCATTAAATGATGTCGTCATATTGTTCACGTTATAATGATTTTTAATCACAATGAAAAATCACTTTTAGACAACTTGCATGGCAAACCAATCAGGATTGCGTACACTTGCGGGCAAATATATCTTAACTCATTCATCTTAAATTCAAATTCACACTTAATATCTGTGTTAGCTGCTGCCCATACCAAATACTAAACTTTATTGGTGTCGCTATAGTGAAATAACTTTTTCATATCCTTCCATAGGTGTGGCATACAAAACAAATGTTCAACATATGAAAAAGCACTCTTGATTGCTTCTCCAAGACCCTTCTTCATATCATATATAAATGCAAGAGGATATAATTCAAACCTAATGGATATACCTAATTGCTCTAAAATCATTGCCAAGTTTTCTTTGATTCTGTTTTAGCAACCGTGAATGATACTTTATGAAGTTAATTATTCCCATTCAATGAAGTAGCAGAAAATAACACAGCAAGATGGATATACCTAATGTCACAGCAAGATGCCTTGGCTTCAAATGACAAGCTTCAAGCTTAATTAAATGTCTGCAGCATGCTACAAATCCATTAATGCAAATTTTGAAACTCTCATAATTTTTTTTAATAGAGAAGTCATGTCTACTGCAAACATATTTAATATGAGAGATGAGATTTCTCTTTATAAGTTCTACATGTAGTGAAGGGACCCGCTTGTAGTTTTCATCTACTGATCCATAAATGTTCTCTCGTGATTATTCTCTTGACTTCCACAGCTTCATATATAATAATGATAACCCATATAAATTATCTAAAGCGTTGTTAATCTGTTTGGAGGTATCTAGGGCTGTCAATTTGGCTCATTTCGGCTCGTTAAGTAGCTCGTATTAGGCTCATTCATTAAGCCTAACGAGCCGAACGGGAACAAATTTTTAAGCTCCAAATGTAAACGAGCCGAACACAGAAAAAAGTTTGTTCGCTCGTCTTTGGCTCGAATTGACTCGAAAAAATATATATATATTTTTTCATAAAGGAGCAACTCATGGCTCCCTACGCGTTAATTAAAAAAGATGTTACAAAAATGAGGAGGGGGAGAGGATCCCCGCTAAAAACAAAAAGAAATACATGATGTCAAAAAAGTGGAAAAAGAGATAACAAAAAGATATAATAGCCCAAAAATACATATATCCCAACCAAAATAAATACCAATCGAAAGAAGTATGCCCCATTTTAACAAGTAAAAGAAAAACTGTGCAAAAATAGCCATGTGAGTTGAAAGGCCAAAAATCCTCATCCAAAACATTAAATCCTCATCCAAAACAGTTGTGGGCTGAAACTGATAGAACGAGCATACAGTGCATACAATGCATACAGTGCATCCAAATAGTAAGGATCCGAAATGCATGATAACTGCAACTAAAAATCAGTGAAAAAACCTGTGAGAGCATCAAAAGAGCAAGGTAATAGTCATTGAGATCCTGTGAGAAAGACCTGCAAAAAAAATGACCAATCGAAAGACCTACAACAAAAATGACATAGAGATGACAGAAAATCATGATCAAATATATGGGGAATCCAATTTATCCCCAAGCAGAAATTTCCTTAACATGTATGGGGGGTGGAGGCCTGCAGAGATCCCTGCATGGCCCATTTTTGCCAAATAATCAGATGGGGCATTACGTTCCCTATGGATGAAGGAAAACTGAACCTGTACTTTATGGGAAGATAGTAGTTGCCAGATTCGATTAAACAGGTAAAGTAAATACCATAGGGTTGCAGTGGTCCTAGTAAGCATATTATAAATCAACATTGAATCAGTTTCAATGATCAGGTGAGTGAAGTTGTAAATCGCAGCGATTTGAACAACTAACAAAACAGCCCACCCTTCAGCTTCAATGGGGCTTTGTGCATAAATAGGAGAGGTAAAGTAAAAAATTAAGTTCCCAAAAACATTTCCCCTTCAGCTTCAATGGGGCTTTGTGCATAAACATGAGAGGTAAAGTANGTGTCTGCAAGTCAAGTGAAGCGTGTCCAGAGGTCATAAGTATTCAAAAACAGTTTTTATACGGGTAGCGGAATGGTCAGGAGAGTGACACACAATTGCGGGGAATATTTGGTTTTTTTACTTGGGTCGTTTTTAACCATTGTGGCGTCATCGTCACATGGAGTGACTTTGAATTGCATTGTCATTCTGATGATGTTCATTGTCTTCCTCCAGTGGCTGGACATCCCATGGTTGCTTATACTCTTATCTTATTTGTTCGACTTATAGGTTGACAAAGATGGTATAAGGTCTTCGCATCCGACCCTAGATTCTAGCTCATTGCGGTTGAGAGAGAAGTGAAAGACAGACAGTCAAAATTCCTTATCGCTTCCAATAGAAAAAGAAAGGGGATCACAGTTTGCCTGGTAATGCACGAGGTGAGGAATCTGGAGACCCTATCGGAGTTTAGGAAGGTCTATGCAGATATGATCAAGGGTAATGATTTGTCTCTACTCCGGTACTTAGAGGCGGTTGTGGTCAATAGGACCCTGTGTCCTGAGAAGTATGGTGGCATGACTGTCTATTTGTGGGATAAATTCAGTGCCACTGAGGATGAGAGGAAGAAAGCTACGGATGCCATGGCGATTTAAAAAAAGCCAATGGCAAACGTTCCTCGGGAGATGACAGATCTTGTTCCTCGGTCGCAATGGCCTTTGAGTATTTCTGACACTGATAAGAGACTTTCCTCTCTCTCTCTTTCTCTCTCTCTCTCTCTCTATCTCTCTCTCTCTCTCACACACACACACACAGTAAAATTTTATTAACTGACCATCCCTGAGTAAGCATCACAACTTCTGGGTTATGCTAAGGTATTTTGCTCAATCAAGTTCCTTAGCCCACAAGGCTCAAGCCCTGAGGGAGGAGCGTCTCTTGTCGGAGGGTCGGAGGGATATAAGTAGCTTGGTGTCCCTTTTTCTTGACCCTCATGAGAGGCCCACAACACTCCAGTCAACTTTTGTCAAGGTGACAATTGATTCAGAAGACAAGGAGATTCTCGAGGTTGAATCTTGAGAAAAAAATTTCTTCTTATTGTAATGGGAAAGAGCTTGATGATGTAAGTCTTTTTAGTTCTTTCTATAACTCGAAGTCGCAAACATGTTTATTCATCATCTTAGGATTCCCTTTTCCAACAGGTACTCTTACTAGAATCTCAAGAATAAATTAGATTAAAGGATAAATCAGAAAAGAAGGAATTAAGATAGAGACTGGGCAAACGAATTGAAAAAAACCTGAGAAGCTTATGTGAAGTAAACCTCTTGCGGTAGGTCAAGGGTGTAAGTCTAAATAGGATTTGATTGAATATTTTGAATTAAATATCTACACAGGAATATTAACATAAGCTACCCAAGAAACCAGTGAATTAAAAAAATATTTTGTCATGTCATCAAAACCAACTCCTAAAGGAATTTATCCATCCGGTTAATTACATCTTAAGGAGCACTTAAGAATACTCTCTATTAGAGAAGTTCTGCTTATATTTAGGTGATGGATAGTATAGGGTGTCACAAAAGAGGGTTACCTCATAGAAACATCCGGTGGTTTTCAGAGCTCTCGCTAAGCCACATGGTGGAGAGTGGATCTCTCACATCCTAAATGAGTACTGACTCATCAGCACACAAGGCTTGTGAAGAAATACGATCGAATTGTAGGATCCACATTATGCTATTAAAGACAGGTCCGAAGGTGAATCATTATATCTCAAATGGTCGATGACCTATCTGTAATAAGGGCCTACAAGACAACATTGATGAAGCGTCAAAGGGAGCAACATAACTCAAAGTAGGTGGCAAATGAGAGATGAAACGATCCTAATGGGTAGAGATATCCAGGTTTGTATATCACAGATTAGTCAACCCAAGCTATTAGAACCCCAAGTTTACCTAGTCATGAAGGTAGTTAACCTAACACAGCTGGAGATCCCTCAGTCAGCAATCTGTGAATTGTGTTGTCTAAGGAAACTTTGGTAGCCCTAAGGTCAAGAGAATGAGACTCTAATCATATGACTCTATGTAGGTAAAAATATCAGAGGTGATACTTATACTCACAAAAGCTGTGAGGATATCACCAAAGTAAAAAAAAAAAGAAAAGAGGTTCAAATATAAAGCTAAAATGCTCTCAATAAAGGATGTACTCCCCGTCTAGGTCGGAGAAGCCTCTAACACCATAAACACACTAGCCACTTACCTAAGTAAAAATTTTCTCTAGATCAGTCGAGTTGGAGAAGCATGATACTTCTCCTTTGACATACAAATATGATGCTATTGTCTAATAAGTCTTAATTGTGGAGGCTCTATTAATATGACTTAGGTGAAGGTCATGCCATGCAACTCATTTAAAATCTGGTTTGAAGGCCATGTAAGAAAGTTAAGATAGATTTTAAAAAATATTGAATCTTTTAATCATAAATTTTAATTAGCCCTAAAATTGTTATTATGATTTTTTGACAAGTTTACAATTTTAAGTCCTAAATAGCCAAAATAATATGCATGATTCCCATACAAAACTACTAGGTAAAAAGGGTGAAACCAATTTCAAGCATGCAATAGAAAAAGTAAAGGAAATGCTAAACTAAAATATAGAACAGACCAGTGCCACTAGGTCAATGAAATATCCCAGGAAAGCAGGAAAGATGGCCAACCACACATGGTCATAATTCTATANCGAGCCGAACACAGAAAAAAGTTTGTTCGCTCGTCTTCGGCTCGAATTGACTCGGAAAAATATATTTTTTTTCTTTTCATAAAGGAGCAGCTCATGGTTCCCTACGCGTTAAATAAAAAATATGTTACAAAAATGAGGAGGGAGAGAGGATCCCCGCTAAAAACAAAAAGAAATACATTATGTCAAAAAAGTGAAAAAAGAGATAACCAAAAGATATAATAGCCCAAAAATACATATATCCTAACCAAAATAAATACCAATCGAAAGCAGTATGCCCCATATTAACAAGTAAAAGAAAAACTGTGCAAAAATAGCTATGTGAGTTGTAAGGCCAAAAATCNCTGTAGTTTCCATCTACTGATCCATAAATGTTCTCTCATGATTATTCTCTTGACTTCCACAGCTTCATATATGNATGTAGTTTCCATCTACTGATCCATAAATGTTCTCTCATGATTATTCTCTTGACTTCCACAGCTTCATATATGGTATGACAACCCATATAAATTATCTAAAGCGTTGTTAATCTGTTTGGAGGTATCCAGGGCTGTCAATTTGGCTCGTTGTTTGCAAACAGCTCGTGTTCGGCTCGTTAAGTAGCTTGTATTAGGCTCATTCATTAAGACTAACGAGCCGAACGGGAGCAAATTTTTAAGCTCCAAATGTAAATGAGCCGAACACAGAAAAAAGTTTGTTCGCTCGTCTTCGGCTCGAATTGACTCGGAAAAATTTTTTTTTTCTTTTCATAAAGGAGCAGCTCATGGTTCCCTACGCGTTAATTAAAAAATATGTTACAAAAATGAGGAGGGAGAGAGGATCCCCGCTAAAAACAAAAAGAAATACATTATGTCAAAAAAGTGAAAAAAGAGATAACAAAAGATATAATAGCCCAAAAATACATATATCCTAACCAAAATAAATACCAATCGAAAGAAGTATGCCCCATATTAACAAGTAAAAGAAAAACTGTGCAAAAATAGCTATGTGAGTTGTAAGGCCAAAAATCCTCATACAAAACAGTAAATCCTCATCCAAAACAGTTGTGGGCTGAAACTGAAAGAACCAGCATACAGTGCATACAGTGCATCCAGATAGTAAGGGTTCGAAATGCATGATAACTGCAACTAAAAATCAGTGAAAAAACCTGTGAGAGCATCAAAAGAGCAAGGTAACAGCCATTGAGATCCTGTGAGAAAGACCTGCAAACGAAAATGACCAACCGAAAGACCTACAACAAAAATGACATAGAGATGGCAGAAAATCATGATCGAATATATGGGGAATCCAATTTATCCCCAAGAAGAAATTTCCTTAATATGTATGGGGGGTGGAGGCCAGCAGAGATCCCTGCATGGCCCATTTTTGCCAAATAATCAGCTGGGGCATTACCTTCCCTATGGATGAAGGAAAACTGAACCTGTACTTGATGGGAAGATAGTAGTTGCCAGATTTGATTAAACAGGTAAAGTAAATACCATAGGGTTGCAGTGGTCCTAGTAAGCATACTATAAATCAACATTGAATTAGTTTCAATGATCAGATGAGTGAAGCTGTAAATCGCAGCGATTTGAACAACAAACAAAACAACCCACCCTTCAGCTTCAATGGGGCTTTGTGCATAAAAAGGAGAGGTAAAGTAACAAATTAAGTTCCCAAAAACATTTCCCCTTTAGCTTCAATGGGGCTTTGTGCATAAACATGAGAGGTAAAGTAACAAATTAAGTTCCCAAAAATATTTCTGAAAAACACCACCCGCACCAGCAGTATTAGGAGTTCAGCTCCCATCTATATTAACCTTTACCCAACCATGTTTAGGGAGTTGTCATCTAACTTGTAGAGGCCTTCCACCCATTCCCATTGCCATAGCAGAACTAGTTAAGGGACTTCCCAAACTGCGCAAAACTTTAAAATAATAAGAAAGAATGTAAGAAACAGTGATGGAAGGATTTGGGGGGTAATTTGCATGTTTACGCCCATTTCGAGCTAACCATAAGAACCATAAAACCACTAAAGGGAAGGAGACGAGGTTCTTATCATATTTATTTGAATCTTTCCAAGCTGCCAGTATCCCTTCCAAAATGCAAGTTTTGCGGCCATTTAACCTGAAAGAAATTCCCAACCATCTGCCAAACAGTTTGGGAGAAGGAGCATTAAAAAAAAAAGATGTCCGATAGTCTCTTCACCACAACCGCATAAATAACACCTTGAAGCCAATCTCAGCCCCTTTAATTTTCAGATATCATCAAGAGGAAGCAAAGAGAAGAAAAACCTCCACCAAAAGAATAAAAAAGAGGGGGACATATAACCATGCCATAACAGATGACCCCATTTCCATTTGTCAAAGTTATGTAGATTATAATAAAGCATTTTAGATATAAAAGCATTAGTAGAGAATTTCCAAATAGGCTCGTTAGGCCTATAAGGGCATAAAAGAATTTTAGCAATAGGAACAACATTTTCACCCAACAGCTCCCTTAATTTACTCATGTCTCAAAGACCATCACTCCAACAATCAGAGACCAACATGTCATTTAACAAATTAGAAGCCCCATCATGAAGATTAGAAAT
>JXCR01061204.1:69100-88236 GCA_002079205.1 Phalaenopsis hybrid cultivar
GATGTAATCTTCACTTTGTTGTAAAACTCAACATATTTTAACAAATCAATTGACCAGATTGAAAGTAAATTAAGATCGAAGTGAAAAGATCATCACAACTTCTTTAACATTCTCAAGGCTGAACCAATTCAAATCAACATTTCACAAAATCTCAAGATAAAGAGAAAGACTGAAAACTACTTAGAACTCATGGGGAAGATACAACAAAACTCAGAATTTATATATAAAAGCAAAGTCATATAAACTACAATAAGTAAATATCATTTATCTCTAATTCCTCCCCAAGCAAACTCCTCGAAGTTCCTCTGAATCTCTTCCTTTCTTTACACACAAAATTCTTCTTCGAAGCGATAAAGAGGAAGAAATCTTTCACTTTCCCTCAACTCTTACAATCTCTCGAAGAATTCTAAATTAAACTCTCTACACTCTATACCCTTTTTTTTTGGCCAAAAGTTTCTCTTGAAGTTGTAGAAGAGTTTTCTCAAGAGTTGCCTAAGCATCTCCTAAAAAATCGTCCACATTCAATGCACCTGTTGAGATAACCGCCGATCTCGCCGTCGACGGCCTTCTGGAATACTTGATTCTGAACTATCGGGAAAAAACCGCCATCGGCGCCCTAGTTCAAATCTTCATATTTTGGTCTTTTTCGCTCCAAATTTGCTCATTTTTGCATTTTTTTGCTCTAATGACTATAATTCAACATACCTGTAACAAAGCATCGAAAATATATTTTCTTAAAGTGCAATATCATCAAAATCAGTGTAAAATAGGTATGAAAATCTCAACATATTTTCCTTTGGTNGGGAAACTAGATGAGTGATATTAACATCAAAATTTACTTTTTATTAACATTAATGATACAACAAGTAAACATGCTAGATGAATACATTAAAAATCTAATCCTATTTTAAATTGCCATTTCATAGTAAACTATTAAATAAATAGCATTTTAAATAAAATATTAATAATCTATTTCTATTATTTATCAGATATCAAAAACATTAGCAATTTTAACAAAAACTTATAAACATATTTATTATTATAAATAAAAAAATATATATTTAAATTATGAACAACCAACATACAATAAACTCAACTTTATAGCTCAAAATTGTTAAACAAAATTAACAAATAGCAAAGATTAATATTTTTAAACTAAACTAGTATTCAAGCTCAACTAGAGCTCAATGACAAAATAAATGAACAGATTATGACCACAACACTAAATTCAGCCTTAATCTGCAACCCTATCTACATCCAATCAGCAGCAACAAAAAGGCGATCACTTTTAACTGAAAAAAACAGATCTGGGGACAAAAGTAGATTACAAATTACTAACTAACTTTCAATTTTAGTTAGCTATCACCAGAGCCAAATTCAAAGGACATATCAGAGTCATCTTCAATCAGGCAGCGCCTTATGGAATGAGGGCTGAGGCTTTTCGCTTTGGTTGAACGATGATGAGGGCTCTCCTTCCCATTCAATGGCGGCAGGTCTGAGCTCATGCTCTTCCTCTTCTTCAATGGCGGAGCGCTTTTAGAGGCGAGAGGCTGCTTGCTTCCAGGTTCAGGCAAACCTTGAAGGCAAGCCAAAAGACCTAATCTCCTTGAAGTCGGCATGCCTTTCATTATTCTTGTAAGAGATCGGTCAGTATTAATCACAGTATTCAGCTTAGACTGATTGCTGCTGGCTTTCAAACTCCCATGGTTTAGCGAGGTTATGCGGTTCTCCTTATCATCTTCTGAAATTTAATCAAGATGGAGAAGGTTAAACAAACAGAATTTAAAGCAACATTATATGGCAATTTGTATGGCGTTAGATATGTAAAGAGATAGGAATTGGGTGGTGTGTACGTAAATGCCCCAATGTGTAGGAAGAATTACATATGTTCCACTAAATTCATATGTATTTATGTATTTAAGAATGCACTTCATTTTTTATCAATGCATTTAAAAGTTGAATAATGATATTGTTGATGTGAAATGAAAGATTTGGGCCTTGCAAATGTTAGAAAAAAACCAACTTTACGTGTTAGGTATGTAAATACATAAGAATTGTTTGGCATGCATGTAAATTTCCAAAAAAAACGTATATCCGGATTCCTAAACTATGAACTTGGATGATGAAAACCTACCCAAGGGTTCTGGCTTGAACACAAGACTGAGAAGTTGATCAGAGGCAGGTTGATTGGTAGTCTGAGCCACAGAACTACTAGGCAGAGAACTCGAGTCGCCATTTTTATTTCCTGAGTTGTTGGGCAGCCTCTGAGTTGCAGGATTGTCAGCTTGTGGCTCATCGATTGGAAAACCTGAAGAACTACTTGCATGGGGGCTGCAAACTTCATCTTTTTCGAGCATTTCTCGTGCAGCTTCCCTTGAGATGCTGCTACTTGTCTCTCTTGCAGAAGAAGTTTCATCATTATCCTCATGATCGAGCACGGACAACGGAGAGCCTTTCATATCCATGCCTGACCTGCAAATCTTCTGAGACTCGACAAAACTTTTAAACCAGGGAGACGAGCCCTTCTTTATATAGAAGAGTATATAAGCTTCTTCCTCTAGAACTTGACTTTCTGATATGACATCCAACTGAATGTACATCCAAAGAACATAAACAGAATGTAATAAAGATCATGAATGAAAACATTGAAAGCACAAAGTTTAATTATTTCTTACCATTGTGTCGTTCATTTGATACCAAGTGGTAGGTGATGTGCGAATATTGGAGTAGTAATGCCCGTAATAACAGGAACCCCTATGTACCACAATGCCATATAGCTCATACAATAATTGCTCCTGCAATTGAAGTATATTATAACATTATTTTTTTTTTCTTGTTCTTTCTAAACATATCACAGTTCTTATGTATTTACATATCTTTTCATGCATGGGTAAGATGGCATGAATGTAAAAATTGAAGTCTAGGTGTTTGGTATGTAAATACATTAAGAATTGAGTGATGTGCATGTATGAAAATCTTCCAAAAAAAAAAAAAAGTTTACATTTTCTCGAGGAGAGCTTAGAAAAGGCATCAGATCCAACTCCAATGGATACTCCACGAATTTGCAGATTTTGCGGACCGAAGATTCAGTATTCATAAATCTCTTGAGATGCAGAGCAATGACATTTGGAGGTTGCTCAATTTTGAGCTGTTTCTCCATGGAAACTTGAGCCTTGCAACCTTCGCAGGTAATCTTAATAACAGGATCATCGATCATTTCTGCTTTGGTGAAAGATAGCAGAGCATCGGTGAGATTATCTACATCATCTATCTCTAGGCTGAGATCAACAATAGGTTCGTATGTATCAGAACAATGACCGCAGTCAAGGCACCGCAACTGAAACCAATCAGGAGCAAAAAAAATCAGCAAAACAATCACTTGAAAATGGAGAAAAAGAAGAACAGATTATGATCAAAGGGAGTATATAATCTACAATACCTGGCTTCTGAGAAGACCTCTGAATACTTGATTGACAGGACTGTCTTTGCTCGATGATGGAGGATAGTCTTTGTGGATGGGTTTCAGATAGCTTGTGTGAATACTATCCAAAAAACAAGAGAGAAACTCATGAGCATCCTGCTGTTCCCCAAACTGGAAATAAGATGAGATTTCTGATGGTTTATTGGGTCAAGAAATTGCATTTAGTAACCACTGATGCATCGAGCAGCATAAAAGGTCAATGTTCAAAAAACAGTTTTTTTTAAAACAATACACCATTGTCCGGTTATGGCATTTAAAGAAAAAAAAAAAACTGGAATGAAATAGAGATGCTTAACTTCCAAACAATTTTCTCACTTTAAAAAAAAGGGAAAATTTACAAAACAATGATTAGTGTTTATAGATGGAGCTATTGCTTTCTCATAGCTCATCATGCCACTGAGAACTTCTGAATCAGTCAACCACCTAGAATATCATGCTAATGAGGTGCAAAGCTAAAAAGCAGTCAATTTTACAAAAACTAAAAGGATAAAGATGTAATTCTTATAGCACTTGCATCGAAAATAATAGCAGCAGCATAAAAAGTTACATTTAAATAAACGGATTTACAAGCAAAACGGTAAAATCTAAAAACAATTATATATTTAACGCGTAAATTATCATATTTACTTATCTGACATTGAAATATTTTGTTAACAGAATAAAAATATCACTTTAGCAAAATCCAATTAAGTAAACTAACTCCAACAACTGCTCCCCACGTTTAACAGGGAGAGAAGGCGGTTGCTATAAACATGAGTAAGAACACTCTGCTATGAGATTTTGGAAGAGTGTTAATTTTTTTGTGTTAAAATAATTAGGTTTTATAAAGTAATTAGGATAATTTAGGTTATGTGATTCATAATGTGAACTGTGAATAGTATAAACACGGAATTCAGCAAAACAAGTGCACAAAAATTCATATTCAAGCATGCTATAACATAAATGAAATGTTTTATAAGGATACTGCTTAAATTATACGCAAAACTTCTGGGAGTGACAACAAATCCTGATTTCGTTATGCTTTGATTAACATGCACCCGCAATGCACAAAAAGAACAAAAATCTCCATCTTTATCTGCGAGTTCAAACCAAAAAATAAACTATAAAAACAGAAATTTCCACAATAGTTAGCAGTAAACCCTAAAAAAAGGAAGAAATCAAGAAGTATCAAACCAGAACATGCGGGGCTGTGACTGTTGTCTCGCAACTTCTCAACCAGCGGAACCGTATGTGTGATGCATTGAAGCACGGCATTCATAAAACAAGTATTCCCCAGATTATTAAGCGCTGCCCCCTGCACAACAGACACGCAGGTAATAAAAAAGTTTTTTTTTTCCGCAAGATTAGAAGGCATAATCCTCTACCATATGCAGGAGATTAGGGATTCTTACAACTATATGTTGTGGAAATCTCGAGGCGGCCGGAGAAATAGTAGCGTTCTGCAAATTTTCCGTTTCCGGCCCCTGCAAAAACGAAGATACGAACAAACATAAAAGATCAAAAATCTAGAACCAAAATAAATTTTCCAAGAAACCTGCACAATAGCCTCACAAAAACGCATACGATTTGCCGATAAGGCAGGGCGAGGATCGGGGCTTCCATGCTTGGCTGGGGTTCCGCCGATCCTCCGTATCTGAGATTGGTCGACGATAACGAGAGATAATTCGGAGAACGGCGGGTGTGGAAACGTGGAGTGGGATATCGAACGACTAGGGTTCCGGTTTCGCCGACAGCATGAAATTTAGAAGGAGGCAGAATTCGCGGGTTTTTGAAAGAGATGACGCGCCATTGGGATTTATTTCGGAGCCAAAGTGGTCGCCTTCTTCGATCCCGCGGTTTCCAAATTTCGGACTTTTTTAAAAATTCAGATTTTCTAAAAAATTTTACGAGGGGGGTTTGTAAAATCCGGTCAACCATGTTGAACCCTGGGCCGGTAAATTTTCCTAAATCAAATTTGTTGAACGAGAATGTTTCTTCAAACGAAATGTAAATCTTAAACTTCTATGAAGCGATCCTCCTCTCCTTCTTAATATAAACCCTACTTTTTAAAGACAGTGTTTGTTACATTTATGTTAATAAGTTGTTTGATGGATACGAGCTCACGACTAATTCAACAGATTTAAGGAAGAAGACTTCTCTTATCTCACAAGAGGGGGAGGTGACCGCTAAACTTTAAGAAGAGATTTAACTGGATTTAACTTAAATCATAACAAACATCTTTTTGGATTTAACACATCTTGGGGATGTTTGGTACGCTATTATTAATGAGATTTACGTGATGGATTAACGTAAATCCAACCAAATGCCATTTCTACATTTCATAAATTTGGCGTCAAGTTGAATCTTGTTTGTTTTTATTTTGGTTATTTCGTGACTTAAATCTGAATTTATTAAATCCAACTATTATATAAATTCAAAGGATTTAGCTTAAAAAGAAACAAAATGCAAAGATAAAGTCTTACATGCAACCAAACATCGCCCCCCGAACTTCATAAACCCGAATTCAAATGATTTACTAAATCATATTTAACTTAAATCTTTTGTGCAGCCAAACAGCCCCTCAGTAAAAACATATTTACACATCTAATACCCAATGTCTAAACTTTAGTTTTTATATTTTAATCACTCAAAATTTGCACATCATATCAAAAATATCATCATTTTAATGTCTAAGAAATGAAACGTTGCATTTGCAAAGGGGTGTATAGGTAAAAATTGAAGTTTAGATGTTAGGTATGTATATATAATGCAATTGTATGGTATCTATGTAATTCTTCCACATGTAAATGCCATAAGATTAGATAATCCTAAATTAGGTTTTCCGTAGATTTCTTTAATTAGTTAAACATTGCTTTTTAATTAGNCGTCTAAGAAATGAAACGTACCTTTTGCATGCATTTGCAAAGGGGTGTATATGTAAAAATTGAAGTTTAGATGTTAGATATGTCTATATGATGCAATTGCATGGTATCTATGTAATTCTTCCACATGTAAATGCCATAAGATTAGATAATCCTAAATTAAGTTTTCCGTAGATTTCTTTAATTAGTTAAACATTGCTTTTTAATTAGTGAAGAACAGCTAAAATAGGAGACAAAGTCCGGGAATCCACGAGAGGGGTTAGTTACACGAATTTTAAGGGCCACGTGGCAAGATTCTATTTAATACTTGAAAATGTTTGTTAAATTGTCAGATTCTGTATTATTCAAGTTATTAATTACAAATTTGAAAATGTTTGTTAATTACAAGTTATTTCTTAGCGGATAATTACTTAATTTAATGGCTCTGATTGACGCTAAAGCAGGCGGGTTCAAGATTACAAGCAATTCAAGNATATTATTCAAGTTATTAATTACAAATTTGAAAATGTTTGTTAATTACAAGTTATTTCTTAACGGATAATTACTTAATTTAATGGCTCTGATTGACGCTAAAGCAGGCGGGTTCAAGATTACAAGCAATTCAAGCTAGCCCCACATTCAATCACTTATGGGACATAATTCAAGTATGTATTATAAGGATAATTTTTAAGAAGGGAAATTTTTATAAATTTAATTATTAAGGGAGTATTTTTACAAAAAAATTAAAATAAAAAGGTGTTTGTCGCTTACCCCAGGAGTCTGACCCAGCCAGCCTGACAGGCATGGCCGCATGGGCGAAGTAGTCAGCAAGGGGCCATTGAAAGCTCGTGCCCCCAATAGCTTCTCACTAGNTTAAAATTAAAAGGTGTTTGTCGCTTACCCCAGGAGTCTGACCCAGCCAGCCTGACGGGCATGGCCGCATGGGCGAAGTAGTCAGCAAGGGGCCATTGAAAGCTCGTGCCCCCAATAGCTTCTCACTAGGGGAGTAAACGAGCTGACCACGAGCAAACTGAGATTCTGCTCATATTCGACTTGTTTGTATTAACGTCTGTTTGAAATCAACTCGTCTTTGAATTAGTCTCGTAATGAGTGCGCTCGTATTTGGCTTAATATTGCTTGAAAGATGTAAGAAAATTTTTCTAACAGATGTGGGACTAAACCCTTTGGGTTGTTCTTATGTCGCATTCTCGCATGACTCTTTTTCTCTCTTACTTCTAACACCTGGACAAATATAAACATGTTCGAGCGTTGGCTCCTTTTCCTTCTTTTTTTTTTTAATTTGCAAATACATACAACCAATCAGTGGCTAGGTATTTACACAACTAACACCTAATTTTTATATCTTTTACGTTTATACCACCACTGAAGCATGTTTATGTTTGTGGAGGTGTTAGAAATATAAGTACATAAAAATTTGTTGGTTTGTCTAAGAGACAAGCCCGATAAATTGATCGTGAATGAAAGGGAAACAATAGAGATAGAATAGTAATGAACAATAAATTTGTGTAACCTTTACTTTATGAAAAGAACTCCCTATTTATAGGTAAGGGTTTGATAAATTTACACTCTGTATGCCTATTAACGTTGGGACGGTATGGGTATTTTAGATAGTGTATATTAATAAGGACAGGAGCTTGCAACTTGCGATAGCAGTCAGTTGGGTGCCTGACCCGGGCAGGCATTGTCGGTGGACAGGTTGACAAATACGAGCGGACCGCTTCATCCGTCTTATCTGTTTTGGAAAGTCCTGAGATAGAAGTCATGTGAAAATTTTGATCAGAATACCATTTGTATAAATTGTTGATTGTCGCTGGTTATGGGTGCTAGATTTCATCGGGCCGGTATGGGTTGGGCAAATAAGTGCGAGCTCTCGAGTTACTCCTAATGGGCCATAACCTGTCACGTTGTATTATATGTCAACCGTTGGATTTTTTTTTTTAGATTCGTACTGACATATTTTTATGAACATATTAAGTTTATCGATTCTTTTACTCATTGATAGTGACATGTGTGATAAGAATCAGAGAATCTTAAATTTCTAAAAATTAATTGTGCTCATGATTATTAATTGCTCAATAATTGAGCTCCTTTTGAATTTTGTGTCAATATCTCTATAACTTAGGAGAAAGTAAAGGAAAAAACTTATCTTACCTTTGTATTTATTCTCACAAGAGTCATTTGATTTTCATTTATTTTTATGACCAGCGATCAACCTCACAAATCAGTCAAATATGGCGAGGACGCTAAGCGGAAGGTCTTTCAAGCCTTGAAATGGAGCATCTTGCTTCATTCCAAGGTCGAGTAGTGCAAAAAGTTACATGTGAAAAGAACAAAACTTTCCAACCCACACGATCAGGTAGGGTTGTCTGATTCGCTCTTGGATCATCATGACAAAAGGGGATAGACGATGGAGAGCGATCTTCAAGTGTAAGAGCGTTAGACGATGGACATAGTCCATGCAGAGGAAAGGCCGCCCAACTCGTCAGCTTTTGATCAGGGTTCGCCTCCACGATAAAAGGGTCGATGTTAGCATCTACTATGGGGTTGGTGTTGTGGGAAGAAATTGAGTCAACTATCCAAGTGTCCACTCTCAATCTTCCTACGGCCAATGTGCATGGGATCAGTAATCCTCTCCTTGCAGCATAAAAGAGGATTGGTGAGGAAGGTTGTTCCTTCACCAAGTCGGATTAGGACAGGATGATGGTTATTGCTTAAGTAAGTTTGTTACAACTTCTTTTTATATCACCTTAAACCATGTGCCTCATCGTCTTTCTCATTGTGGCGGGTCCACCTTACAATGACGTGAATGTTACCTCGTATCCTATGGAGCGTCTTGTTGATCAGGCGAGAGCTGCTATTGATTGTGGAATTGTTGAGGGCGTCAGACACTCAGATGATCCATTAAGGAGCAATTTAGTCCACCTGGTGGAGGTTCAGACTGATATAACTGGCGTACCATGACTGTCTGGTTCAATGGAGCATTAGTTCCATGAGGCAGGGGAGTCCTTGGTTCGATAAGCCAATCTTCCTCACCCTTACAAGGAGCGTCAATTAATTGAACAAACAAAGATACCGAAGAGGTTGAGGCTGGAAAGGTTGGAGGAAGAGGTAGCCACCATCCGTGCTCAGCGAAGCTGTCCTTCAAGAGAAAGTCTCACCCCTTCAGATGGAGATGTCGGCGGTCTAGGAGGTGTTCTCAATCTATCTGGTTAAATCTGAAATAGATAGAGTAGATGCGTTTAGATTACAGGGTGAGTTAGTGTGAAAGCAGCTATCTCAGCTTGGTTATGTACTAGCCAAGGCAGCGACCGATAATTTCACTGGGTATTTCCTATAAGGTTAATGAATTATAGACGGCAACAACAATGTAAAAATTTTGTCAAATGAAATAAAATATTAATTGTTTATATCTTATTATGTGTTTTTTACATGACTCCCTTTACGTGGTTTTATGTGGTGAATGATGTTGGTATCCCCACATAGTTTAAGCTTCTCCTATGTGCTATAAATAAAGTTAGAGTTAAAAAGTCTCGCGATATCATTTATACTTTTCCCTTGTCTTATCTTATCTAACTATCATGGCTCCCAAGTATTCCTCTAAAATTGTTTGTGTTAACCCTACTGCAGAGAGGTTTATTGTGTCTGCAAGTCAAGTGAAGCGTGTCCAGAGGTCATAAGTATTCAAAAACAGTTTTTATACGGGTAGCGGAATGGTCAGGAGAGTGACACACAATTGCGGGGAATATTTGGTTTTTTTACTTGGGTCGTTTTTAACCATTGTGGCGTCATCGTCACATGGAGTGACTTTGAATTGCATTGTCATTCTGATGATGTTCATTGTCTTCCTCCAGTGGCTGGACATCCCATGGTTGCTTATACTCTTATCTTATTTGTTCGACTTATAGGTTGACAAAGATGGTATAAGGTCTTCGCATCCGACCCTAGATTCTAGCTCATTGCGGTTGAGAGAGAAGTGAAAGACAGACAGTCAAAATTCCTTATCGCTTCCAATAGAAAAAGAAAGGGGATCACAGTTTGCCTGGTAATGCACGAGGTGAGGAATCTGGAGACCCTATCGGAGTTTAGGAAGGTCTATGCAGATATGATCAAGGGTAATGATTTGTCTCTACTCCGGTACTTAGAGGCGGTTGTGGTCAATAGGACCCTGTGTCCTGAGAAGTATGGTGGCATGACTGTCTATTTGTGGGATAAATTCAGTGCCACTGAGGATGAGAGGAAGAAAGCTACGGATGCCATGGCGATTTAAAAAAAGCCAATGGCAAACGTTCCTCGGGAGATGACAGATCTTGTTCCTCGGTCGCAATGGCCTTTGAGTATTTCTGACACTGATAAGAGACTTTCCTCTCTCTCTCTTTCTCTCTCTCTCTCTCTCTCTCTCTCTCTCTCTCTCTCTCACACACACACACACACACAGTAAAATTTTATTAACTGACCATCCCTGAGTAGGCATCACAACTTCTGGGTTATGCTAAGGTATTTTGCTCAATCAAGTCCCTTAGCCCACAAGGCTCGAGCCCTGAGGGAGGAGCGTCTCTTGTCGGAGGGTCGGAGGGATATAAGTAGCCTGGTGTCCCTTTTTCTTGACCCTCATGAGAGGCCCACAACACTCCAGTCAACTTTTGTCAAGGTGACAATTGATTCAGAAGACAAGGAGATTCTCGAGGTTGAATCTTGAGAAAAAAATTTCTTCTTATTGTAATGGGAAAGAGCTTGATGATGTAAGTCTTTTTAGTTCTTTCTATAACTCGAAGTCGCAAACATGTTTATTCATAATCTTAGGATTCTCTTTTCCAACAGGTACTCTTACTAGAATCTCAAGAATAAATTAGATTAAAGGATAAATCAGAAAAGAAGGAATTAAGATAGAGACTGGGCAAACGAATTGAAAAAAACCTGAGAAGCTTATGTGAAGTAAACCTCTTGCGGTAGGTCAAGGGTGTAAGTCTAAATAGGATTTGATTGAAATATTTTGAATTAAATATCTACACAGGAATATTAACATAAGCTACCCAAGTAACCAGTGAATTAAAAAAATATTTTGTCATGTCATCAAAACCAACTCCTAAAGGAATGTATCCCTCTAGTTAATTACATCTTAAGGAGCACTTAAGAATACTCTCTATTAGAGAAGTTCTGCTTATATTTAGGTGATGGATAGTATAGGGTGTCACAAAAGAGGGTTACCTCATAGAAACATCCGGTGGCTTTCAAAGCTCTCGCTAAGCCACATGGTGGAGAGTGAATCTCTCACATCCTAAATGAGTACTGACTCATCAGCAAACAAGGCTTGTGAAGAAATACGATCGAATTGTAGGATCCACATTATGCTATTAAAGACAAACTGGACCATAAGGTCCGAAGGTGATTCATTATATCTCAAATGGTCGAGGACCTATCCGTAATAAGGGCCTACAAGACAACATTGATGAAGCGTCAAAGGGAGCAACATAACTCAAAGTAGGTGGCAAATGAGAGATGAAACAATCCTAATGGGTAGAGATATCCAGGTTTGTATATCACAGATTAGTCATCCCAAGCTATTAGAACCCCAAGTTTACCTAGTCATGAAGGTAGTTAACCTAACACAGCTGGAGATCCCTCAGTCAGCAATCTGTGAATTGTGTTGTCTAAGGAAACTTTGGTAGCCCTAAGGTCAAGAGAATGAGACTCTAATCATATGACTCTATGTAGGTAGAAATATCAGAGGTGATACTTATACTCACAAAAGCTGTAAGGATATCACCAAAGTAAAAAAAAAAAAAGAGAAAAGAGGTTCAAATATAAAGCTAAAATGCTCTCAATAAAGGATGTACTCCCCGTCTGGGTCGGAGAAGCCTCTAACACCATAAACACACTAGCCACTCACCTAAGTAAAAATTTTCTCTAGATCAGTCGAGTTGGAGAAGCATGATACTTCCCCTTTGACATACAAATATGATGCTATTGTCTAATAAGTCTTAATTGTGGAGGCCCTATTAATATGACTTAGATGAAGGTCATGCCTTGCAACTCATTTAAAATCTGGTTTGAAGGCCATGGAAGAAAGTAAAGATAGATTTTAAAAAATATTGAATCTTTTAATCATAAATTTTAATTAGCCCTAAAATTGTTATTATGATTTTTTGACAAGTTTACAATTTTAAGTTCTAAATAGCCAAAATAATATGCATGATTCCCAGACAAAACTACTAGGTAAAAAGGGTGAAACCAATTTCAAGCATGCAATAGAAAAAAGTAAAGGAAATGCTAAACTAAAATATAGAACAGACCGGTGCCACTAGGTCAATGAAATATCCCAGGAAAGCAGGAAAGATGGCCAACCACACATGGTCATAATTCTATAAAGAATATGAATTCAAACTCAAGGTATGAGACTCGAGTCTATTGCTCCAGTTCCCTCGCCACGTGGCTTGATGCATCATGCGCCTCAGACTCGGTGCTCTTATCTTATTTTTTATACAGACTTGATCCCAAGGAATCTATCAAATACATGTTAAATGAGAAAAAAAAACTGACCTGTATGAAAACAACTTTGGCATCAAAGGTTATATACAAGCAACACAAATGAGCCATATTTGATGGGAGCAGCTTAACAGCGCCTGCTAAAGATAATTAGTCGTAGTCATTACTTGCTCCTCTTTGTTACGTGTGTGTGTGTGTGTGTGTTTAGGCATGACTCCCTGTAAGAAGACTGAGCTAATATGACACTGCACATATCTCAAAAATTGGTAAACATGCAAGCACATCAAAACACAGAAGATGATGCCTAACTAGGGTAGTTAAATCAACAGAGAACTACACTCACGGTATCAAAAAGGACTACCAAACATCCTAGTCCTTAGCCTAACACATCATCTAACGTATAGTGCTTCATCATAACCTCTAAATTGGTGTATGTTTTGAATAGGTTGTTATCTCTGGCTTCGTCCTAAGGATCTAAGGATTATAGAAGGTGCCACTAGATGCAGATTTTGTAATTTTTTTTTGAAAAATTGACCTTATGCATGATCTAAGCTAAATATGCAAGTAGTTTCAAAGTAAGTTTTGAANCTAGGCTGTTATCTCTGGCTTCGTCCTAAGGATCTAAGGATTATAGGAGGTGCCACTAGATGCAGATTTTGTATTTTTTTTTTGAAAAATTGACCTTATGCATGATCTAAGCTAAATATGCAAGTAGTTTCAAAGTAAGTTTTGAAAATATGATGTAGAAAATTAGTAAAAATATAGATTTTTATGATTTTAAAAATAGGTCATATGGAAAGAAAAGCCTAAGTAACACCTATTAGACCCCTTGGAACCTTAGTACAACATACGAGTGTGATCCCGTCACTGCTTATGTGCACATTATAATAATGACTAATGATTTTTTTCTTACTTATGTTATCTTACTTTGCAATAGAACCAAAAACTTGATCCTGGAGAAAATAATAATTTAACTTTTTAATTTTTATATATATATATATATATATATATATTTAAATACTACGCAAGTATACGTATCGTTATCAAACAATATAAGTCTTTTTGATTAAGACCTGAATATCAAACCCACAGGAAAATATGCAATATGCACAAACTTTATATTTTAAAAAGACAATTACTTAAACTATAAATATTTTCTCAATAAGTAAAATTTNATATATATATATTTAAATACTACGCAAGTATACGTATCGTTATCAAGCAATATAAGACTTTTTTATTAAGACCTGAATATCAAACCCACAGAAAAATATGGAATATGCACAAACTTTATATTTTAAAAAGACAATTACTTAAACTATAAATATTTTCTCAATAAGTAAAATTTAATTCTTTTTATATTTTTGATATTTTAACAAAACATTAAAACTTCTAAAGATAACTTGAGTTTACATAAAAGAAAAACACTTGATATGAAAATATCTTTCTCCTTATCATGAATCAGTAATAAGTATAGAATATATGTNTATAAAAGAAAAACACTTGATATGAAAATATCTTTCTCCTTATCATGAATCAGTAATAACTATAGGATACATGTTGTGGAAGTATGCAAATTATGTTGTGTCAAATAGGAGCAATAATATTTTTTACCCTTACTAGAGATGTTATNAATATATGTTGTGAAAGTATGCAAATTATGTTGTGTCAAATAAGAGTAATAATATTTTTTACCCTTACTAGAGATGTTTGTCGGCACTATTTTTGGTGTGGGGTTTGCCCATAAGAAGCTGTCGGTCATCGGAATTGAAATCCCGTTGCCCGCTTCGGAAGGACGCTTTAAAAATTTTTATATTTTTGAAAAAGATGAAGTCAAACTGACCCATAATTNTCGGCGCTTAAGCGCTGGATCTGGCGCTTAGACGCCAAAACACTTTTGCACCATTTTCACATTTTTTCTCCAAATTTGATCATTTTCACTTTTTTTAACATTTTTCACCTTTTTACTTGTACTTGAAAGAAAAACACACAAATACCTTCCATTAAAGCGCAATATCTAAAAAATATGTGTAAAAATGTGTTTAAAAATACTATATATGTTAGGTGTATGAGAGTGCTAATCACAACGTGGTACCTAGTATTGTTCATCGAGGCATTCCCGTGGGTAATACTCGTTACCCCATCGTGACCAACAACGAGTCACTTAACTAACTAGTTAGATTCATCGTTGAGACAAACCAGAAATGCACATGCAATTATAAAGCGATCATTATAACATAATAGGAATGATTGAAAGATCACAAACATTCTCTGCAAGTATATGGAGGCATTTACTAATGACAAATGCGTCGATAGTGTGGAGTGACACATGCAAGACATACAACCCAAGTGTGGATGAATGTGTCGATGAGGCAGTGACTCAAGGGTGAGCGTCGCAAGGAGGCAGTGACTTAGAAGTGAGTATGTCGAGGAGGCAGTGACTAGGTGATGAGTGTTTTGAGGAGGTGGTGACTCGGTGATGGGTGTACCGAGGAGGCGGTGACTCGGTGATGGGTATGCCAAGGAGGTGGTGACTCAATGATGAGTGTGTTGAGGAGACGGTGACTCGTGAGTGAGTGTGTCGAGGAGGTTGTGACTCAGAATAATGCCTACGACAGTCTGTAGCGGCATCGTGAAAAATGAAGAAATGTTACTCTTGGTGGAGAGAACTACATATTGGATGGACTTGGTGACAAGCCATCTACGACGCAGACATGTAGGTATATGGAGCGAGTATGTGCGGATAGTGACTCAAGCATACTCAATCATGCGGGCAATGAAACATACGAAATGTCATACGAGACAGTCATGCAAGAGTGCACAAGTGAAGTGTAAACATACAGATATGGTGGAACCTACAAGGTGTATAGTAATGAGGGCATATGCTCGCAAGTACATTATAGAGCATGAATGTGAATGTGCTAATGGAGGCAGTTTGAAAAGAATGTGATGAATGCATTAAAACAAAATCCAGTAATGGACTGATCGATTGAATAGGGGGCAACACCAATTGATCAAGTAGATCGAGGGTGGTCGATTGGGCCAGTAAGTGTGGCAATCTACAAAGGATTTGTCATTTAATATTATCAGATTGTTGGTCATTGATTGATCAAAAGGAATGATGATAGTTGATTGAGCTGGTGCGTGCAACCGATCAACAAAGGGTAGTTAAGCGATCTGATCGGGTCGGTGGCGACTGATCAATCAAGTGGACCGAAGATGGTCAGTCATATCGACAATGATCAATCGATGAAAGATGGTCGAATGATACGATTGGGTCAGTGGTAGATGTTTGGTAGAGTTGACAGACAATGGTCAATAAACCAATCAGATCGGTGGTGTTGCAAATCGATTATGGATCGAAGAAGGTCGATTTGACCAAGGTGTGTGGCCGATCGACGAAAGATAGTCGATTCGATGCTATTGGGTCTGTGGCGACTGATGGATAAAATTGACTGAAGATGGTCAATCGGTCTAGAGTGCATGGTCGATTGACTCAGGATAGTCATTCATGCCGATTAGAGTAGGGGCGGCTGATGAGACAAGCCCATATAAGTGAATCAATCTAATTGGGTGAAGTGTGTGAATGGTTGATGGTGCATGCAAATGGATATTTTTTAACGCAAATTTAAAATTCATGGAAGATATACAATAAATGCTGACACATGAATGAAATGGATGATGATTGATTTCGATGACAGGTTGAACTCGTCCTAATGAACTCACAAAAAACTTATGGTGCAATTAGCAATGGAGAGATATACCAACACCATATTACACAAAGCAACATGACGCACACCTCTATTTGGACGACGCTAGATGGGGAATCCCTCACAAGGGGAATTCTCCATGAACAAGGAGACAAAGACCAAATGAACGACTCTGTCTTCTCAATCGACAGATTTCAAACGTCCATCTGAATGAAATCACTGATGCAAACGGTGGGGCTAGTACAACCCTGACTTACGGAATTTGGTCTAGAAATAAAATGGATAGGATTTTCTCTTGCATTTTGCAATGAAGAGCACATAGTACCCAANCCGGCGCTTAAGCGCTGGATCTGGCGCTTAGACGCCAAAACACATTTGCACCATTTTCACATTTTTTCTCCAAATTTGATCATTTTCACTTTTTTTAACATTTTTCACCTTTTTACTTGTACTTGAAAGAAAAACACACAAATACCTTCCATTAAAGCGCAATATCTAAAAAATATGTGTAAAAATGTGTTTAAAAATACTATATATGTTAGGTGTATGAGAGTGCTAATCACAACGTGGTACCTAGTATTGTTCATCGAGGCATTCCCGTGGGTAATACTCGTTACCCCATCGTGACCAACAACGAGTCACTTAACTAACTAGTTAGATTCATCGTTGAGACAAACCAGAAATGCACATGCAATTATAAAGCGATCATTATAACATAATAGGAATGATTGAAAGATCACAAACATTCTCTGCAAGTATATGGAGGCATTTACTAATGACAAATGCGTCGATAGTGTGGAGTGACACATGCAAGACATACAACCCAAGNCTGAGACAAACCAGAAATGCACATGCAATTATAAAGCGATCATTATAACAAAATAGGAATGATTGAAAGATCACAAACATTCTCTGCAAATATATGGAGGCATTTACTAATGACAAATGCGTCGATAGTGTGGAGTGACACATGCAAGACATACAACCCAAGTGTGGATGAATGTGTCGATGAGGCAGTGACTCAAGGGTGAGCGTCGCAAGGAGGCAGTGACTTAGAAGTGAGTATGTCGAGGAGGCAGTGACTAGGTGATGAGTGTTTTGAGGAGGTGGTGACTCGGTGATGGGTGTACCGAGGAGGCGGTGACTCGGTGATGGGTATGCCAAGGAGGTGGTGACTCAATGATGAGTGTGTTGAGGAGACGGTGACTCGTGAGTGAGTGTGTCGAGGAGGTTGTGACTCAGAATAATGCCTACGACAGTCTGTAGCGGCATCGTGGAAAATGAAGAAATGTTACTCTTGGTGGAGAGAACTACATATTGGATGGACTTGGTGACAAGCCATCTACGACGCAGACATGTAGGTATATGGAGCGAGTATGTGCGGATAGTGACTCAAGCATACTCAATCATGCGGGCAATGAAACATACGAAATGTCATACGAGACAGTCATGCAAGAGTGCACAAGTGAAGTGTAAACATACAGATATGGTGGAACCTACAAGGTGTATAGTAATGAGGGCATATGCTCGCAAGTACATTATAGAGCATGAATGTGAATGTGCTAATGGAGGCAGTTTGAAAAGAATGTGATGAATGCATTAAAACAAAATCCAGTAATGGACTGATCGATTGAATAGGGGGCAACACCAATTGATCAAGTAGATCGAGGGTGGTCGATTGGGCCAGTAAGTGTGGCAATCTACAAAGGATTTGTCATTTAATATTATCAGATTGTTGGTCATTGATTGATCAAAAGGAATGATGATAGTTGATTGAGCTGGTGCGTGCAACCGATCAACAAAGGGTAGTTAAGCGATCTGATCGGGTCGGTGGCGACTGATCAATCAAGTGGACCGAAGATGGTCAGTCATATCGACAATGATCAATCGATGAAAGATGGTCGAATGATACGATTGGGTCAGTGGTAGATGTTTGGTAGAGTTGACAGACAATGGTCAATAAACCAATCAGATCGGTGGTGTTGCAAATCGATTATGGATCGAAGAAGGTCGATTTGACCAAGGTGTGTGGCCGATCGACGAAAGATAGTCGATTCGATGCTATTGGGTCTGTGGCGACTGATGGATAAAATTGACTGAAGATGGTCAATCGGTCTAGAGTGCATGGTCGATTGACTCAGGATAGTCATTCATGCCGATTAGAGTAGGGGCGGCTGATGAGACAAGCCCATATAAGTGAATCAATCTAATTGGGTGAAGTGTGTGAATGGTTGATGGTGCATGCAAATGGATATTTTTTAACGCAAATTTAAAATTCATGGAAGATATACAATAAATGCTGACACATGAATGAAATGGATGATGATTGATTTCGATGACAGGTTGAACTCGTCCTAATGAACTCACAAAAAACTTATGGTGCAATTAGCAATGGAGAGATATACCAACACCATATTACACAAAGCAACATGACGCACACCTCTATTTGGACGACGCTAGATGGGGAATCCCTCACAAGGGGAATTCTCCATGAACAAGGAGACAAAGACCAAATGAACGACTCTGTCTTCTCAATCGACAGATTTCAAACGTCCATCTGAATGAAATCACTGATGCAAACGGTGGGGCTAGTACAACCCT
>JXCR01061204.1:88426-108618 GCA_002079205.1 Phalaenopsis hybrid cultivar
GAAATTAAATATTTTAAGCAAATTGAGGTTTGCTTAAAATAATAATATTTTGATTTTTAAAAAATAAATTAGGNCTTTTTCTTTTCATCAGATCATATGTAATCGTCTTTGATGTGTAGATCTTTTTTTTATGATTCACAAGTACTTTTCTTCTCTAAATCAAAACTCTTCTAAGGGTTTGTTTGGTTACAAATAGGATTTAGTTAAAATAGGATTTGGTAAATCCTGTATATTCAGATTTTCCTAAAGTAGCTAAATCCCGAAAACTGTTTGGCATGTTAGTAAGTANTTTTCTTTTCATCAGATCATATGTAATCGTCTTTGATGTGTAGATCTTTTTTTATGATTCACAAGTACTTTTCTTCTCTAAATCAAAACTCTTCTAAGGGGTTGTTTGGTTACAAATAGGATTTAGTGAAAATAGGATCTGGTAAATCCTGTATATTCAGATTTTCCTAAAGTAGCTAAATCCCGAAAACTGTTTGGCATGTTAGTAAGTAAATCTTTATAAATCCCTAGAAACTATTTGACAGTTATAGAAGGATCTAACAAGATTTATGAAAGTAAAAAAAAAAAACTATTAAATAAAAAAATACAAACAAGTATCCCAAAGTGCATAAAGAAGATATTTACATTAATTAATAATATATTATATTAATTAATAATTAATAAAACTTTTAATTTGTTGTTAAAAAAAATAACATTAATCAATTATTAACGAATGATATAAATATTTACTTAAAGTTTTATTAAATAAATTAAAATTTAAAATATATTTTATTCATTACTTAACTATTAAATAATTACATTTAAATTTATCTAATTTAAATTATTTTAATAATATGTAAATTAATTCTTAATTCTAATCAATTAAATTAATGAATTATGCAATCATCAGTCATCACTTACCCTCCCTCCGAAACCCTACCCTCGCTTACATCCTCCATAGTTATTAAATATGTCGCATATCTCCCTACTCCTCCCGGTTTCGCTCGAAACCATGGCCTTCGTGAACGAACTTTCACCAGACAGTACTCATTAGAGGGCAACGACGGGATCGCGGCTTACATAGACCACCGAAACTCCCATCTTTCTCATCCTTTAGCTCGGCTCCTACNTCTCCTCCCGGTTTCGCTCGAAACCATGGCCTAACGAACTTTCACCAGACAGTACTCATTAGAGCGCAACGACGGGATCGCGGCTTACATAGACCACCGAAACTCCCATCTTTCTCATCCTTTAGCTCGGCTCCTACCAGAAACCATTGAGGAAGGTAAGCCTGTTCGCGCCATTCTTTCTCTTCGCTCGTCCCGGATTTACTAAATCCGCCGATTCAAGGGATTTACTCAATCCCGGATTTATGGCGAATTGGGGATTTACCAAATCTCAGGATTTACGGAGATTTCCATTTGGCAGGATTTAGCCTTAATCCTGCGTAAATCCTGCTAAAAACCGGCTACCAAACAGCCCGTCAATCTCTTGGTGCTGGCTACCATATTAGATTTATTTCGGTGAGTTGTGTTCCTGTTTTCCCATTTCTCTTGATTGCTTGCCTAGTGAGGTTTCTGATTCTGATGGNAAAAACCGGCTACCAAACAGCCCGTCAATCTCTTGGTGCTGGCTACCATATTAGATTTCTTTCGGTGAGTTGTGTTCCTGTTTTCCCATTTCTCTTGATTGCTTGCCTAGTGAGGTTTCTGATTCTGATGGATGAATGTCTTGGTTGTGAACCTTGATTTGAGAGATTATGCTGGGTTGCTTCTGTAAATGGGCTGCATTCCATCAAAATAAGTTAGAAAACGGTTTATTAGGTACGAGGACTCCTTAATTTTGGCCTTTCGAATAACAACTCGTTCATTACCAAAATTGAGAAGAAAAAGAAGAAAATCTGTAGGTTCTCGCTTCTTAGGATAGAAGCGGTCTTGATCCTCTTTTGGAAAACAAAAACTAGTTAATTTTTTTTCCCAAAAGCTCTCTAACCTTTAGGGGTGTAAATGAACCGAACACTAACGAACAAAGCTCAAGTTCGTGTTTAATTTGTTTGAAATTACGTGTGTTTGAAATAAACTCATGTTTGAAATTGTTCGTGAAGTTACTGTTCGTGTTCAGTTTGATTTGTTTGAAATATGTTTGAAATGTTTGAAATACTCGAATTGTTCGAAATCTTACAAATTTGTTTTGTTCAAAATATTTCAAAAGCTTAAACCTATAAGAAATTAATGCTTAAATTTGTATGAATCACAACGCAAATGCAAAATAGCCGAAATATAGCTCACAATAAAACCATAATATCTTATCTCATCCATAAAAAAAATTCAGATTTAAAGGCAATATGCGAAATTTCACCCCCATAAACTTGGTTTCACTCAAAGAAACTAAANTAACGAACAAAGCTCAAGTTCGTGTTTAGTTTGTTTGAAATTACGTGTGTTTGAAATAGACTCATGTTTGAAATTGTTCGTGAAGTTACTGTTCGTGTTCAGTTTGATTTGTTTGAAATGTTTGAAATGTTCGAATTGTTCGAAATCTTACAAATTTGTTTTGTTCAAAATATTTCAAAAGCTTAAACCTATAAGAAATTAATGCTTAAATTTGTATGAATCACAACACAAATGCAAAATAGCCGAAGTATAGCTCACAATAAAACCATAATATCTTATCTCATCCATAAAAAATTCAGATTTAAAGGCAATATGCGAAATTTCACCCCCATAAACTTGGTTTCACTCAAAGAAACTAAATAAATTTAAAAGAAATATAAGAAAATTTAAGCTAAGAGACGAACCTGAAGATAAATAAGAAATTATAGAATTTAATATAAGTTAAGAGGCGAACCTGAAGATCATATTATAATTTATAGGATTTATTTATTTTTTAAATATGATAAATTTTTACAGTATATAATTATTTTTAAAATATGTCAAATTTTTTATATATAATTATTTTAAATTATTTTGTATTTTGAAAAATAACGAAAAAACGATCGAACAATGACTGTTCGTGTTTGGTTCGTTTATAAACCGAACGAAAAAAAAATGTTCGTGTTCGTCTCATTTTCTTTTCGAACAAATCGAACACGAACTCCTCGACGAGCCGAATACAACCTTTTTGCGAACAACGAGCTTTTTTGACAGCCCTACTAACCTTCATTCCCCAACATTTTATATTCCATCGTATTGTTANCCAAATTTTTTATATATAATTATTTTAAATTATTTTGTATTTTGAAAAATAACAAAAAAACGATCGAACAAATGACTGTTCGTGTTTGGTTCGTTTATAAACCGAACGAAAAAAAAATTGTTCGTGTTCGTCTCATTTTCTTTTTGAACAAATCGAACACGAACTCCTCGACGAGCCGAACACAAACTGTTCGCGAACAACGAGCTTTTTTGACAGCCCTACTAACCTTCATTCCCCAACATTTTATATTCCATCGTATTGTTAAAATTGAATTTAAGAAGCCTCTTTTTGACCAAAACCAAGAAACAGAAAACCTAAAAGAGTTCATTTTTCAAAAGCTCAAGTAACAAACCCTATTTTCACACCTTCAACCTTCTTCCCAAAATCTATGTAACACACATGTATTTGGAGTATTTAAAATTTAAATGCATACCAACGATTCTTATGTGTTTGCATACGCAACACTAGGTTTTTGGGAGGTTTACATACATACCATTCAATGCTTTTGCATTTATATGCATAACACCTGATCGAAAAATCTGAGTATACAGATTCTTTAACTCATAAGTATTTACACTCATAACAATTAAACTACGCTGTATATGTGCATATTTTTTAGATCCTCAAGTATTTACAGATTTATTAGTTAATTTCCAATAGCATATGTACAGATTTCTTCAACTTCATGCGTTTACATGCATAATACTTAATTTCCAACTGTATAAGTACAGCTTTTCTTAATCATGATATATTTACATTTGTTATAACTTATACTTGAGTTTCAAATGAAGGTTCGCTGTTTTTTTTTTTTCTAATTGTGTTCATTTGCATGTGTTATATTTAATTTCCAAATGAAGTTTTGATGTTTTTCTTAATCCTTAAAGTATTTACATATCTAATACATGAATCTCAGATGAAGGTTTGATTAGTTTCAGATTTTCAATGTATAGAAATATATAGCATTTAATTGAAATGTATAAATTTCAGATTTTTCAATATATTTACATATATAACACTTAATTTCAGATTTTAAGTTACAAGTTTTCTAAACCCCAATATATTTAAATACATAATATCTACACCTTTAAAATAATAATATATGTTAGTCAATTCCTAAAGTGTTTCAATATATATAATTTATAAAATTTATAAATTAAAATGTTAAACTTCAGATTATCCAGATGTTAATATATTTGCACACATAACACATAAATTGATTTGGTAAAATTCATATTTTTTCCAACCTTTATGTATTTGCATATATAACACTTAGAACAGATGAATATATGTGCAGATTTTGGTTTATTTATATTTAAAAAAAATGTATATATGTGCAGATTTTGGTTTCTTTGTCCTTAAAACAAATGCATATATTTGCAGAGTTTGGTCTCTTTATTTCTTATAACTCTTTATGAAAGTTTAAATTACTTTTCAGATTTTCTTATAGATATAAGGTTATTATCCAGTTGGGTCTGTTTGGGGTAGCTGCAACTTTTCAGCTGCAGCTGCACTGCCCCAAGAAGCTGTTGCGGAGAAGCTTGCTGCCTGTTTATTGTAATTGTGTGAAAAAAGTTGCGGGGCAGTTTTTTTCAGAAAAATGATCTTTCTGCCCCAGTTTAGTAAATTTTTTTGTAACAGAACTGTGACACTCATATATTTGACACTTTAAAAACAGAAATTCAGTTCAAAACAATACGAAAATTCAGATACATAACTCACTTAACAATGAATACGAAGAGTAGAAGAAAAACGTCAGGAAATATTAAAATTGCATTTAATAAAATGATTAAATTATTTTTAGCACGTAGACTATGTATCTCTCGTGTCACAACGTCCTCCAATGACACTATCCAATCCCGATCACCGCATGCAGTGGAATCCGACGGACTGTCCGCCTATCGGAAGAAGTCACGCTTCTCATCCATGCCCCTGGGACACCTATAGAACTGTCTCAAGTAACTGTGAGCTTGACGTGCCATCAGTAGGGTAGTCTGTAGTCCGCAGTGGCGAAGCAGTCGTCGTCCTTGAAACTCTTGAACTCATCTTTCTTGATTCCTATAAAATACAAACATTAGTGATGACAAGAATTGAATTTACTAAAAAAAGTAATTGAAAAAATAAATTTTGAAATAACATAAAATTTTCAAAGCAGCATTATAAAATGTAAAGTACATGTGACTCTGAATAAAATAAATATAGATTCGAATGCTCGATAGAAAACATTAATTCTATAAATGTTTTTTTCAAAGAAAATTAAGTACACATATTGCCGAATAATTTAAAAAAAGAAATCCAACCACCCTCCTGCTAACGCGTCAATAATATGTTCCCTCAACTCAACCATTTTGCTTGCACTTTCCCCCACTTTAGAACAGATAGTGGATGCATCTTTCTCCGCTTGTGGCAGTGAATGCCCCGGGTGGTACTCATATGTTTTCAGTGGTACATGCTCCTGATCTTCGTCGGCTCTACGAAAGTCAGCGTCGTTGATGGAAGAATGTCGCCGAATATAATTATGCAAAGCTATCGTGACAGTGACAATCTGGATCTGTTTAGTAAACGGGTAAGATGACATGTCGCGGAGTATAACCCATTTCTTTTTTCAAACATCAAAATTTTCCTTGATGACACCCCGTAAGGAAGAATGTCACTTATTAAACATCTCCTTCCTGCCATAATTAACGTTGCTGACGCGCTCAAAATCAGGTATATGATATATCTTTTCGGAAAGACTTTGAGATAACCTTGTTACAGCGGATAACCAACATCCACTAAATAATATTTGTTTGAGATGTTTTGCACATATAGTATCTCATAAAGTTAATAGCNGCATCTATGTTAGTCAATTCCTAAAGTGTTTCAATATATATAATTTCTAAAATTTATAAATTAAAATGTTAAACTTCAGATTGTCCAGATGTTAATATATTTGCACACATAACACATAAATTGATTTGGTAAAATTCATATTTTTTCCAACCTTTATGTATTTGCATATATAACACTTAGAACAGATGAATATATGTGCAGATTTTGGTTTATTTATATTTAAAAAAAATGTATATATGTGCAGATTTTGGTTTCTTTGTCCTTAAAACAAATGCTTATATTTGCAGAGTTTGGTCTCTTTATTCTTATAACTCTTTATGAAAGTTTAAATTACTTTTCAGATTTTCTGATAGATATAAGGTTATTATCCAGTTGGGTCTGTTTGGGGTGGCTGCAACTTTTCAGCTGCAGCTGCACTGCCCCAAGAAGTTGTTGCGGAGAAGCTTGCTGCCTGTTTATTGTAGTTGTGTGAAAAAAGTTGCGGGGCAGTTTTTTTCAGAAAAATGATCTTTCTGCCCCAGTTTAGTAAATTTTTTTGTAACAGAACTGTGACACTCATATATTTGACACTTTAAAAGCAGAAATTCAGTTCAAAACAATACGAAAATTCAGATACATAACTCACTTAACAATGAGTACGAATAGTAGAAGAAAAACGTCAAGAAATATTAAAATTGCATTTAATAAAATGATTAAATTATTTTTAGCATGTAGGCTATGTATCTCTCTCGTGTCACAACGTCCTCCAGTGACATTATCCAATCCCGATCACCGCATGCAGTGGAATCCGACGGACTGTCCGCCCATCGGAAGAAGTCACGCTTCTCATCCATGCCCCTGGGACACCTATAGAACTGTCTCACGTAACTGTGAGCTTGACGTGCCATCAGTAGGGTAGTCTGTAGTCAGCAGTGGCGAAGCAGTCGTCGTCCTTGAAACTCTTGAACTCATCTTTCTTGATTCCTATAAAATACAAACATTAGTGATGACAAGAATTGAATTTACTAAAAAAAGTAATTGAAAAAATAAATTTTGAAATAACATAAAATTTTCAAAGCAGCATTATAAAATGTAAAGTACATGTGACTCTGAATAAAATAAATATAGATTCGAATGCTCGATAGAAAACATTAATTCTATAAATGTTTTTTTCAAAGAAAATTAAGTACACATATTGCCGAATAATTTAAAAAAAGAAATCCAACCACCCTTCTGCTAATGCATCAGTAATATGTTCCCTCAACTCAACCATTTTGCTTGCACTTTCCCCCACTTTAGAACAGATAGTGGATGCATCTTTCTCCGCTTGTGGCAGTGAATGCCCCAGGTGGTACTCATATGTTTTCAGGGGTACATGCTCCTGATCTTCGTCGGCTCTACGAAAGTCAGTGTCGTTGATGGAAGGATGTCGCCGAATATAATTATGCAGAGCTATCGTGACAGTGACAATCTGGACCTGTTTAGTAAACGGGTATGATGACATGTCGCGGAGTATGACCCATTTCTTTTTTCAAACATCAAAATTTTCTTTGATGACACCCCGTAAGGAAGAATGTCACTTATTAAACATCTCCTTCCTGCCATAATTAACGTTGCTGACGCGCTCGAAATCAGGTATATGATATATCTTTTCGGAAAGACTTTGAGATAACCTTGTTACAGCAGATAACCAACATCCACTAAATAATATTTGTTTGAGATGTTTTGCACATATAGTATCTCATAAAGTTAATAGCCAAAGTATTTGAGGTTGAAACATACCTGAAGGAGGATGTGGGAAGTTGTAATCGGTATTTCGCGTTGCCGCCCTGAAAATTCTGCTGTCATGCGCACTATCCTCCCAACCGGGCATAAAGAAAATAAAACACGTGTTAAAGTCGCAAACAACCATGACATTGTGCGTCAGCGACCCGCATCGTCCGATAAATGTAACTTTTTCGCTATTTGGAACCCGTGTATCAATGTGGATTCCATTAATTGGTCTGATGCAATCCNCGAAAATAAAACACGTGTTAAAGTCGCAAACAACCATGACATTATGCGTCAGCGACCCGCATCGNATAAAATCCGCCTGACTAGGCGTGCATGCATATTTGCTTGTAGCAACAACGCCCCTGAACATCTTGTCTAGTTTCTCCTCCAAATCAGGGTCAATGCCACAAAGCTTAAACTTCTTCGCAGCTAGCATCACCTACAAAAAACATATCATACAATTTAATGAGTACATAAAATTAAACGAAAATAAAACACGTGTTAAAGTCGCAAACAACCATGACATTATGCGTCAGCGACCCGCATCGTCCAATAAATGTAACTTTTTCGCTATTTGGAACCCGTGTATCAATGTGGATTCCATTAATTGGTCTGATGCAATCCTACGCAAATAAGAAAAAGTTCAAAANTCCTCCAAAGTTTCCAATCCTTATCAAGTTGATCAAATTTGTTCTTCAATTGCATTATGCTCTTGGCCTGTACTCTCCTTGAATTTATTGATTATATTCTGCCACCCTTGTTGAAATATGTCGTGGGCTTATTTCTCAGATCAATTTCAATGAGGCAAAGGTCATAAAAGATTATTTTTGTTTCCTTATCCTATAGCGGGTGTTGCAGCCTCTTTGGCATTGGCCATTTTACTACTATGATAGCAAAAAAACAAACAAGCATAAGTAAGAGCATTCAAAAAGACAACAACGCTACATTTCTCCGCCTCCTTTCAATTCGACTATCACGGTGTGAGTGAGAGAGAAATATACTTCTTTTATCATCACATTTCCTTAGGTGATATCACGAGTAAATTTCAATAGCTTTGAATTGAATTACACTCATTCTTTCTTCTTTTATGCCACGTTTCACATTGTGTGTATGTGAGAAATATAATTCTCTTATCATCAGAATGCCACAGGTGGTACCACTAATAAAATTTCAATTGATTCGAATCACATTATACATCTTTGCTACTAATTGTGAGACTACTAGTAAATTTCAATGGTTGTGAATGAAAATATACATATTTGCAACTAGCTGTGATGAAAAAAAAAAGAGAAACATAGCTCACATAACTGGCTCATTCTTTCTTCTTCTATGACTCGTTTCATTGTGCGTGCGTGAGATAAATATACTTTTTTTTCATCAGAATGTCACAGGTGGTACAACTAGTTAAATTCAGTGGCTGAGAATGAAAATATACATATTTGCTACTAGTTGCGAGACAAAAAAACAACAACAATGCTCACATTACTATCTTATTCTTTCTACTTCTGTGCCTCATTTCACAACGTGTGTGTGGGAGTAATATACTTCTATTTTCATCTGATTGTCACAGGTAGTATCACTAGTAAATTTCAATGATATGAAATGATATTATGCATATTTGCTACTAGCTGTAAGTCCACTAGTAAATTTAAATGACTGGCAATGAAAGTATACATCTTAGCAACTAGCTTTGATGCAAAAAAAAAAAAAAAACATTACTCACATAATTGTCTCATTCTTTCTTTTTCAATGACTCATTTCACAGCGTGTGTGTGTGAAATATACTTCTCTTCTCATCAGAATGCCACATGTGGCACTACTNCCCGCCTGACTAGGCGTGCATGCATATTTGCTTGTAGCAACATCGCCCCTGAGCATCTTGTCTAGTTTCTCCTTCAAATCAGGGTCAATGCCACAAAGCTTAAACTTCTTCGCAACTAGCATCACCTACAAAAAACATATCATACAATTTAATGAGTACATAAAATTAAAATGAATAAATTAGAGCATGTGAAAAATTCTCACCGCAAGTCTTTATGTTCACCACTCCTCTAAAACATCAATGATTCGTTTCACTGGATCCCACCTCAAGCCCGTTGATCCGTGTTTGAGTTCCCTCCAAAGTTTCCAATCCTTATCGAGTTGATCCAATTTGTTCTTCAATTGCATTATGCTCTTGGCCTGTACTCTCCTTGAATTTTTTGATTATATTCTGCCACCCTTGTTGAAATATGTCGTGGGCTTATTTCTCAGATCAATTTCAATGAGGCAAAGGTCATAAAAGATTATTTTTGTTTCCTTATCCTATAGCGGGTGTTGCAGCCTCTTTGACATTGGCCATTTTACTACTATGATAGCAAAAAAACAAACAAGCATGAGTAAGAGCATTCAAAAAGACAACAACACTACATTTCTCCGCCTCATTTCAATTCGACTATCACGGTGTGAGTGAGAGAGAAATATACTTCTTTTATCATCACATTTCCTTAGGTGATATCACGAGTAAATTTCAATAGCTTTGAATTGAATTACACTCATTCTTTCTTCTTTTATGCCACGTTTCACATTGTGTGTATGTGAGAAATATAATTCTCTTATCATCAGAATGCCACAGGTGGTACTACTAATAAAATTTCAGTTGATTTGAATCACATTATACATCTTTACTACTAGTTGTGGGACTACTAGTAAATTTCAATGGCTGTTAATGAAAATATACATATTTGCAACTAGCTGTGATGAAAAAAAAAAAGAGAAACATAACTCACATAACTGTCTTATTCTTTCTTCTTCTATGACTCGTTTCATTGTGCGTGCGTGAGATAAATATACTTTTTTTTCATCAGAATGTCACAGGTGGTACAACTAGTAAAATTCAGTGGCTGAGAATGAAAATATACATATTTGCTACTAGTTGCGAGACAAAAAAAAAACAACAATGCTCACATTACTGTCTTATTCTTTCTACTTTTGTGCCTCATTTCACAACGTGTGTGTGGGAGTAATATACTTCTATTTTCATCTGATTGTCACAGGTAGTATCACTAGTAAATTTCAATGATATGAAATGATATTATGCATATTTGCTACTAGCTGTAAGTCCACTAGTAAATTTAAATGACTGGCAATGAAAGTATACATCTTAGCAACTAGCTTTGATGCAAAAAAAAAAGAAACATTACTCACATAATTGTCTCATTTTTTCTTTTTCTATGACTCATTTCACAGCGTGTGTGTGTGAAATATACTTCTCTTCTCATCAGAATGCCACATGTGGCACTACTAGTAAAATTCAGTGGCTTGAAATTGTATTATGCATATTTGCTATTAGCTGTGAGACCACATAACTAACATCACCGTCTCATTCTTTCTACTTCTTTGTCTCATTTCACAGTGCGTGTGTTAGAGAAATATAATTTCCTTCTCATCATATTGCCACAGGTGGTACCACTAGTAAAATTTCAGTGGATTTGAATCACATTATATATCTTTGCTACCAACTGTGAATCCACGAATAAATTTCAATGGCTGGGAATGAAAGTATACATATTTGCAACTAGTTGTGGTGCAAAAAAAAAAAAAAAAAAAAGAGAAACCTTGCTCACATAACTGTTTCATTTTTTTTCTATGACTCATTTTACAGTATGTGTGTATGTGAGAAATATACTTCTCTTCTCATCAGAATGCCACAGGTGGTACCACTAGTAAATTTCATTGGCATCGAATGGTATTATGCATATTTGCTATTAGTGAGGCAAAAAAAAGAAAAAGAAAAACATGACTCACATCATTGTCTCATTCTTTCTACTCATTTGCCTCATTTCGCATTGTGTGGAAATATACTTCTCTCATCACCAAGATGCCTTGTGTGATATCACTAGTAATTTTTAGTTGCATGGAATGAAATTTTATATATTTGCTACTAGCAGTGAGGCCGAAAAAAAGGAAAACTAGGGAAAGATACACCACACCAAAACTATCATCTTATAGAAGCACCAAAACAAAAAAAATACAATCGAGTCTACACAGTGCAGAGCAACGAGAAATGAAAATGTCTCAAAAAAAATATCGGGAGAGGTGATATCGCAATAATGTGAACTCCGACACTTCAGTTAGTGCAGAAGAAGAAGCTCCACGGGAAATTGAAAGAGCATAAAATAGGAATGCGATGTCGAGATAGGGGTATGCGCGTAAAAAACTTGTGAATAAATGCGGGCCGCGGGGTTTCCGCGGCCCACTTTTCGCTGTGCGGCGGCAGTGCCACGATTGGAAAGCCCTCCCAGACGACAAAATATCGCGGCCCGCTGCCGTGACCCGCTAAAACAGCCACCCCAAACGGGGCTTAAATCTAGTTCGTAGTTTCATGCTCGCTTAATTTTTTGGTCTGAGATCTTCAGTGAAATAATATTGATGACAAAAACGATCTCAAGAAAATAAGCCTNAGACTTGTAGTTTTGCATCAGTAGCAAATTAAGCTTGTCTCATTCCTATCAATTCGTGCTCCTAAAATTCTCTAAGGCTGCTTCTGCAATAATATATAGAAGTAACAGCTTTGATCCATCATTTAAGGATCTAAACAAACATTAGCCCCAGTCATTGACTGCAGTGGGAATCCTGAGTTCTTGAGACGTTTCAACTGGATGATAGGCCACATTTGTCTAGGCCTTGACGCCAGCATTGCTCAAAATAATAAATTGGTAATCTATGTTTATTGGTTCATATTTCTTAACTAGGAAACCTTTTAGTATGGTTGGATATGAACTTAAAATGTCATTTAAAATTCATTTTATTTTTCCGTTTCTGTTTATTTTGCATTCTGCCGAGGGCACTTTCTAGTATGTTGATTTACACAATTTTTTTACTAAACTGCTTTTGGTCCTTACCTTTTCTTTTATGGCAGAAGGATACTACATTCTTTCAGTAACATATGGCAAATAATGATTCAGATAACAGGTATGAACTTCTATAGAATAAGCCTCCTCTTGTTGTTATTGTTATTATTATTATTTTCATTTATTTTTAGGTCTTCTATATCTATATTTAATTTTTTTTATTTAGTTTTATTTATAACACGAATTTTTATTTCAGGTACAAATCTGGGCCAGATTTTGATGAGGACAATAGAGTCCCAATCCTTCCAATTTCCTTATCTCATTCCACAGAACTTTGGCTTATTCAATGGCCAATTAATCAGGTTTTTTTTTTCTTTGAGCTTCTGATTTCTTTTTCTCACATGACACACCTTTTTCTTAACCTGTATTTATTTATGGATTGGTATAACTGCAGTTACAGCCTTCTGATTTCCATGGGAAGGAACTTTCTCTAAAACTTCACAGGGATGGAAAGCTTGCAAGCTTTGATAACTCATCTGGTGAGATGGAAGGCTTGTGCTGTAGCTGCTTTCTCATGCCCTCTTAATTTTTCTCTGTACTAACTTTTCATCATGGATTTTATTGGTTTGGTAGGGAAATCTTATGAAGTGGTTAGTTTTGGCGCTCAGGAACCTGATGCAACTGTTTTCCTTCCCTCTAGTTCAGATTCAAAAGTTGGTATGCGTTTTCCTTTTGTTTTGCTTAGTTTGACATTATTTATAATTTGTCAAATGTTCACTTGCTGAATTTTCACTTACAACATTTATTTTGGATCTATTATATAGGTAACATCTTTTTAAAGAATTATTTAATTTCTCATGCCATTAGTGTTTGACCTGTGAAGCTATCATTTTATTTGAAATGTTTTGTGAGGAAATTATGGGGGTTGCCTTCTCAATAAAAAATGGTGTACCATGATCTAGCTTGTTTGAATAAATACCGCTTACTTTATTATGAGACTGGAATAAAAAAGAATCACTTTGAAATTTTCTGAATGTTAAAATGTTCCATTAAGTGAGTACTAGTATTATATGTAGGGCTGTCAAAAAAGCTCATTATTCTTGAATTGAAGCACCGGCATAAGATGCATATTTCAGAAACTATTTTGCTAATTTGATCTTGGGATGAAACTATCTAGTTATCATAAGATGTATGTTTCATATTTGAGAAAAAAGATACGACACGCAACAACTATTGCAATTTCATAAAGAAGATTGTCTTAAGTATGATTGTTCTATTATGGCTGACGGTTGGATATCTCATATGAAAAATGTTTGGTTAACTTATTGGTGAATTGCCCAGGAGGAATCACATGCATAGAGTCCGTTGTTGTTATTTTTTATTCAAAGAATGGGTTGAAAATGTTTGAATTGTTAAATAAGTTTATCGAGAAGAGTGAACCGTATTGTTTTATTCAAGTGATTGCTGATAATGCTTTTGGGAATATTCTTATAGTTTACTGACCGAACACATTTTTATATGATTTTAGTTATTTTTTTTAATATGTTAAATGTTGATTGTTGAATGTTTTGTGATATTATTATAAGAAAGTCATTGATGGATAATATCCACGTTTGTACTGAACTTACTGTGCTACTCATTTCTTGGTTATAATAATTAAAAGATATTTTTAAACCAAAATAATGTTTTGAGGAGGTTGTAGTTCACGTAGTTTCATTTATTTAAAGATTTACACATCAAGAATCACTTGTCAAGCCGTCTAAGTCTCGGTTTGTCAATACTTTCTTGACATTGTAATGTTGTAATAATCGCATGTGAGAAGTTTGTGTTGGGCTTTATTCAAGAGAGGCTAAGGCAAAACAAACACAACAAACTATTTTGAAGCAATCTTTTTGAAACACTGCAGTGTATGCCTCAAGCCTCAAAGTTGATGGACCTCTATGAAAGTCCTTGGATTGATTGATGTTAAAAAAAGCCTCTAATGTGTTATATATATGACGCGATGAATAGGGTTAATAAAGTCATTACTATTAGTGTTACCAACAGTGATAAAGTATGAGCGGATTTTTAAAATTATTGATAGAAGATGAGAAGTATAATTCCATCGACCTTTGCAAGCAACCAACATGCAACATATTTTTTAATTCCTGAATATTTTTTCAATAACTCTTATATTTCAAAAGATAAAGAAATATCTGTTAGATTGTATGCATGCATTATATAATTAGTTAAGGATGTGGGTGAAGATAGGATTAGTAATGACTTAATTATCTATATTAGAGATGGACTATTTGGTATCTCTCTAATTGTAAAACAAACAACCACTCGAGTACTAATTAAAGTGATTTTAGTAAAATTGTGATTAGTTTTTAATAATAAATTAATATTTAAATAACAATGAATGTAATTAAATACTTTGTTTTTTTTTTTTTTTTGCAAAAAGGTGAGTGCCTCGCCTAGCTTTTATTAGTATGAAATAAAAGAATACTAGATAACACTTGAGAAATTGCAAACAAAAGCCGTTACAAGACACCATCTAACACCAAAATTAAGCAGACAATAACATACACAAGTAAAACAAAACCGTTGCAAAACAGAAAACCAACATAATAGCTGAAACTCATCCTCCGATGAAATGCTCCCAAGTATCCAAGCATATAATTCTGAATCAACATCATCGAAACTGAAAAATACAGAGAAGTCCATTGCAACTACAAATTGAAAAATGCAGAGTCAACTCCAAAATGCAAACCAATAAAAGAAGTCCAGGTTGAATCATCATCTTCCAAATAAAAAGAGCAAAAGTAGTTCGCCAAGCCAATAATGCAGTCCTAGTATCTCCAAAATGCAAACCAACAAAAGAAAGAGCTCAGAGGATCATAGTAGCATTCTCAGCTTGGGAAAAAATCAGGAGATCTCAGAAAAATCCCACCCACAAAATTTAAGGACTTCATCTAGGAAGAGAAATTAAATCTTTTAAATCATGAAGATTTAAAGCAAATCTAAATCAGTTAAGTCTTTAAGCCATTTTTGGAAATCATCACTCTAGTGCAAAATCTGTTCATATCAGTAAGATCAAAATGAAGTATCTGTGAATATCAGCAAATTCTGATAGTAAAATACCCAGGGCCAAGATAAATCTTCAAACACCTAGACCATCCAACCAAAAGAAAACATAAAGTGCCATCTTCAAAAAATCATCCAGATATAGTGAATCAACATCAGGAGAAACAACTTCAAAAGAGAGAGCAAAGAAAGAAGCTAAAGTTTATACAAAATACTTTATAAAAGAAGGAATATTAACTTTATGCTTCCATCTTTTACTCTTATACTTAATAACCTAATGTATCTCCTAAATCAAAGCTTCCAAATTCAAAACAGAATTCCTAAAAATTCTATTATTTCTCTCTTTCCAAATATAAAAAGCTGTAATATGGACAACAAGTAAGAAAAAGTTTTTACTAATCCTTAGCTTGAAAGAATCCGCAAAAGATAAGATGTGTTGCATACTCCCACCTAGTAATATGAAATTTCCATTTGGAACACATCTTTTAAGCCGGGAATGAGCAAAATTAACTAAAAAATAGATGATTATGTGTCTCAGAGTTATTATAACAGAGAACACAAATATTATTTTTCAAAGTGCCTCTGACAATTCACAAGTTTTCTAACTATTATGCAAAATTTTCCAAGCCTTAACAGCCCTCTTATACCAAACATGATTGCACCAATTTACTGCAGGATGATCTTCATTAGGAGCTTTATAAAAAACCTTATGAGAATAGAAGTTTAATCCCTTTCAGCAACAAGAAATATTACTATCCATGATAGAAGTATTGTGAATATCATTTAAACAAACATCTGGAATGCTACCCATATCAGAAAAATCCCAAACCCAAGTAAGAACAACGCTTATTTTGGTGAAAGGAGACGCATGAAACCAATTAAAAATGGCATTCCCAAAATTTCCCAACCAAAAGGGATGACCAATTTAGCCAAGGGTCAAAGAAGAATAGCACATTATAGTTATTTGTAATTTAAAACTTCAAGGAATTCTTAATTTTGTGTGCCACCCTGCATAATTCTTTGTAAAAAGAAATGCGACATCTATGCTGTACTCATAAAAAATCATAGTGATTAATGCACCAAGTGGCCCATAATGAGTTAGAATTAAAATGTCTCCAAACAAGTTGGGTTTGCACACCATTCTAATATTAGCCAAACTAGTCAATCCAAGACCACTACAATGTTTAGGCTTTTGTAGTAGAAACCCATAATCGCAAAATAACTTTGAATTTGACCCAGTGTTGTTGAGAAGCTTGTTACACCAGGATGAAATTTTCTTTCTTATGCTTTTCGTTACCAACATAGATCTTGGCCAATAATAATATAACTCCATATAGAAGATATTATAAATTGAAGCCTACCAACCAAAGACAAATATCTATGCTTCCAGCCATTCGACAGTTCAGTCAGAGGAAAGAAGTTGTGAAGCTTTAATAATCGCTCCTAAGCTGTTCCAAGGCAATGCTTTGAGAGAAAAGCCACAAGAAATCACATAATTGATTCTGTAAATCAGAATTCACTAATTTTGAAAAACAGATTGCATCTTTACAGTTGTTAATATTCAAATTAGAAGCTTTATAAAAAGTGTTAAATATACCCATAAGAGTATTCATAGAACATCTATCTGTTCTCCCTAAAATCAATAATTCATCAATATATGTGAGGCATGAAATCAGGTATCCTTAAAATGGAATTATGAATACTCAATTCAGTATATTTAGCATCAATAAGATTTGATAAAGCATCCGCCACAATAGAGAAAATATAAGGTGCTGAAAGAACATTTTGTCTCAATCCAGAAGTAGAAGGGAAGAAACCCTTCATTTCATTATTCACAATGACTGGAAAATGAACTTTTAACATACATCATCTAATCCATTGAATGTATTTTGAAGGAAACCCATCTTAAACAACCTATCAATAACAAATTGTCGATTTACATTATCAAATCTTTCTTATATTAATTTTAACACAAAAGCTAATATGCTAGAATGATATTCTCTACACTGTCTCTACCTTCTATTAAGGCAACTTGGGTGGAATTAATTAAGGATGATAATACTTTTTAAGTTTATTTGCTAGAAGCTTAGATGATTTATAAACAGTATTACATAAAGATTTAGGTTTGAAATCAGTAAAAATATGAACTTGATTATGTTTATGGATCAAAGTGATAGCTGTATGATTTTTTCTAAAAGGGAGCTTGGAGGATTAAAAGAAATGTTTTACTGCAGAAATACAGTCACTCCCTATAATAAACCAGGTTTTTTTTAAGAAATTTGAAGTAAAACCATTTGGTCCCAGAGTTTTATGAGATCCAACGGAGAAGAAGGCATTTTTAACTTCAAAATTTGAAAAATTTTAATAAGATCATAATGTAAAACATTCTCAAGAGACCTAGTAACTGGAAAACCATCAGCATTATTCCAAATATAAGAGTTATTAAGTAGATCAAAGTAGTAGAAAATGACATCCTTAGAAATCTCTTCTTGAGTATTAAAGCACACTCCATTGGCATGAGTTTCTTTTATAAGATTCCTAAATCTGCAGATCTTTTTTTTTTAAAGGAATTTGATATCATCCTCACTTTTAGACATAAAAAAAAACTTTGCTATCTATTTTATTCATTTATATTCACAATGAAGGGCTCCAATTAGCTGAGAATGAATAATCACAGCTTCGGAGATCAAATTAATGTCTGATGGATGACATTCCAACCGAGAGTAAATCTCTTTGTGCTCAAGTTTAAGACGAGATGTTAGTGAAGATTATTGTAAGAAAACCGATTCCAATTTTTCTAAGCTACTTATGACATTCCACAATTTGTTACAAAGAGAGAAAAGAGGATCCCCTCAACTTTATTAGCCCAAAACATTTTCCACTAAATAAAAGAAACTAGAGCACTTACACCAAAAATTTTGAAAATAAATCTACGTTGGAGTTCATGTAGACTTCCAAAATTGATAACAATAGGAGAGTAATCAGAGGATAAAGGTTCCAAAACTCTGAAATAAGTAGAAGAAACTTTAGCCATCCACATATCATTACATAATGCTCTATCCAACAAACATCTATTGGGAGAATTAACTTGTTTGTTAAACCAACTATAAGAGAGACCCGAATTGGGAAGATCAATAAGTCTTGAGTTGAAAATACAATTTGTAAAATCAGAAAATTTGTAGAGTAGAGGCTGAACCACCCAATTTCNCATAAGAGAGACCCGAATTGGGAAGATCAGTAAGTCTTGAGTTGAAAATACAATTTGTAAAATCAGAAAATTTGTAGAGTAGAGGCTGAACCACCCAATTTCTCTTTAGCTTCCTTTAAACAATTGGAATCAACCATCACAACCCAAACATCCTGAATATTGTTTATTAAAGAAATCAGAGAAAACCATAGAAGTCCCCTAACTGCACTGTTATGCCCATAGATAAAGGTTGCAAAAAATTTAACGGAGGAGGAGAAATTAATTAATTCATGAATGTACCGAGCATGGATCTCTAACACAGAAAATTCAATGGAATTAGGGTTCTACTTAAGCCATATTCTTCCATTATCAACCAAATGGAAACAATCCATATTTTTTCCATTAAAAAGTGATTAAACCGATTCCTTTGAAAAGGGTCCGAAATAGAATCAAGGGATAATTTAGTTTCAATAATACATATGAGATCGAGATTAAATTCTTTAATCAATTGCCTACAATCATCAAAGATGCTTGTATCACTATTAAAACCTCAAAAACATTAAGAAAACCAAAATAATAGGAGACTCAGAAAGAGCCTATCTTGAAGGAGGAATAGCTTCTTTTGATCTGTCTTTCTTTCCTTTAGAATGGGAAGGCAAAGAATATGAAGACATATTCTCATTTATATCAGGCTGCAGGACATCATTTAATCTCTGTGGCAATGAAAAAAGAGGATCAACTCTTTGCGGTAAAGAATGAACATCATTATTTGCTAAAATATTAAAACTATTTCTGTCGGATAGGATCATCAGCCATTGATTTAGAGCTATGAGCAGGAGAAATAATAGGAGGTTAAGATCAGGAGTAGGTATAGAAGAGGTAAATGTTCCAGGAGGAAGAGCACAATCTTGATCTTTAGCAACATTCCTGCTTACACTTCTTTTTAACTTGGAAGAAGATTTGGCTCCTTTTAATTTGCTTCCCCTCTGAGGTTAATTGGAAAAAGTGGTTTATAGTTTGGATCCTTGGGACAATAATCAAATCCATGACCAAAACACTCAGAACTCTTACAGACAAAGGGTTTCCATTCATAGATATTATCCTGGATAATTTCTTTCCTTTTGTATTCAGAGTAATATGATCTGGAAGAGCAGAGTTCACATTAATCTGGACATAATTCCTAGCAAAAGTAAGACGGGAGGCTTTAGCGGTCTACTGTAAGAGGAATACCTATCTTGCTAACAACTTTGGAAATTTTCTCAGACCAACAACAAAGAGGGAAGCTAGGAAGCTTTATCTAATAAAGCACTTCTTGAAAATCTTCTTTGATATGTTTGACGTCA
>JXCR01061214.1:3962-14653 GCA_002079205.1 Phalaenopsis hybrid cultivar
CACCTGCCTCCACCTATCCATCTCTAAAACCTAACTATGTTGGCGAGAAGGCAACTGTCGGAACCTGATCAGAACTGTACCATCGACGACATATAGAGGATACTCCGCCAAGTGCTAAAATTGCTCGAGACCATTGAGGATGGTCCAGGAAAGGACCATGGGCAAGGTCACCATCAACCATAATAACCAGATCGCTTGGACATTTCAAAATTCAATATCAGGCCAAGAGAGGAAAAATTTGCTGGAGGGCACATAAATCTGGGAGTTAAAGTGGACATATCGTACTTTGCTGAAAAGATGAATCCATTTGATTTTCTAAAGTGGATGAAGATTGTTGAGCGAATCTTTGAATATAAAGACGTGCTCGATGACAGAATAGTGAAGCTCGTCACCATCATGCTGATGAAGAATGCCCCGTTGTGATGGGAGAATCAAAAGAGGGAGAGACAGAGAGGACATGACAAATCACTTCTTGATAGATGGAAGGTAATAGAGTGATAATACCTACCCCGCACAGCTGTCATGATATTTTGATGAAACTCCACTACAAATAGCAGAAGAAACTATCATTGGAGTACATGACAAAATTTATGCAAGATAAATTGAAATGTGGACCCGAAGGAGATAGAGGAGCACCCCATAGCCAGGTACTTGGGAGACCTAAAGTCTGTCATAAGTAATGTGGTCCAAATGCAAGCTTAGTGAACACTAAAGGACGTGCAAACCTTAGCGTAGAAAGTGGAGAGATAGCATAAGCAACAAAGGTACCCACCTCCATTCTGACAAGCCCCTGCAAAAGGTGGCTCCAGCAAGAGCTAGGAGTGTAAAAAAGACGAACACGAGCGAGCTCAATCTTAGCTCGTGTTCGGCTCGTTTATATTTTGAGCCCAAAAAGTGTGTTCGTGTTCGACGCATTTGCTTAGCGAGCCGAACAAGAGCCGTTCACGAACAAAGAGTCATTTTGACAACCCTAATCACATAGCCATAAGATGTTAAGGATTGGGACAAGATTTAAAACATCGATTGAATCTAATTTAATAATTTTTATTCTATTTTCTTTATTAGTACTTTTAACTGATTATAAATCTTTGTAGGTCAATTAAATTTTTAAAAAATACTACTCATCAAAGATATATATATAATTGATTAGTAGTATTTCGAGCCAAAACGAGCCGAACATAAACGAAAAATATTTGTTCGTGTTGTTTGTGTTCGGCTCGTTAACTTAGTGAACGAGCCGAACACGAGCTTCTTAACGAGCCGAACATGAGCTGCTCGCGAACAACAAGCCGTTTTGACAGCCCTAGCAGGAGCACGCCCGGAGGTGTAGGAAAGACTAAACAAAAAGCTGATAAGGAAGATCAGAGAAGGAAAATAACAGATTAAAGCAGCAGGCCCAATACATTTCCAACTCGGACATACTTCTGATGCCACTGATGTGGGCATATCGACTCCAATTGACCGATGAGCCGAGTTATATCCTTCACCGAGCAGGGGCGTCGTGGAGGAAGAGAGCGACAAAGAGACAACCGAAGAACAGGGTCAGCAGTACCAGATCCAGGGAGATGAGGGTGAGATGTTCGTTGTGAGGAGGGAGTTGTAGACCAAACCCCAGAAGGACACGTGATAGAGGCATAGCATCTTTCGCGCCAAGTGCTATGAGAGGGAAAGTGTGCAGTATCATTATTGATGAAGAGAGCCATGAGAATGTGGTTTTCTTTATTATGGTGAACAAGTTGCACCTGGCTACACAAAAACGCACCCAGCCTTATTCTATGACCTGGTTGAAGAAGGGTAATAAGATACAAGCAAATCCACAGTGCCTAGTAGAGTTTTCCATTGAAAACCAACTAAAAGATCAGCTGTGGTATGACGTGTTTATGGATACTTGCCACATTTTCCACACAAAGTGTGTTATGAGAGGGAAAGTGTGCAGTCCCATCATTGATGAAGAGAACTGTGAGAATGTGGTCTTAGCTATTATGGTGAAGAAGTTGAAATTGGCTACACAAAAACACACCCAGCCTTAATTCTCAGACCTAGTTGAAGAAGGGTAATAAGATACAAGCGGATCCGTAGTGCCTAGTAGAGTTTTTCATTGAAAACCAGCTACAGGCTCAGGTGTGATATGATGTGTTGTCTATGGATACTTGCCACATCCGATTGGGAAATCTGACAGTTCGATCACAAAATTCAGCATGACGAGTTCAAAAGCGCTTACCCATTCACGAAGGAGGATAAGTGCATCATTCTCTTGCCTATCAAGGATTCTAGAAGAATATACATGCACGTCGTCGAGAAGTCTGTGATTCCACATGCCACCTTCATGCAATCAGTATGGGAAGCTCCAATAAAAGACCTTGGTTGTCATAGAAGATACTAAGGAGGAGATGGAGCAACCATAAATGATCTTACCACTAGTAGCCAAATTTTGAGACATGATGATCGATATTCTACCAGAGGGTCTACCCTGCTTAGGGATATTCAACATGCCATTGACCGCATTGAGATAAGCAGATTATGAGATGTTGCAACGACAGGTGCGATCTCATCACGAGGGGATTAGTACGAGTGAGAGCATCCGTTCATATGTTGTTCCTGCCTTGCATTGATAGTCGATCTATCAACAATATAGCCATCAACTACAGACTTCCCATACTTCACTTGGATTGTCAATTGTACAAATTGCATGGAGTTGTTATATTCTCTATGACCGACCAACACATCAGATATTACTAGATAAGGTTGAGGCCACAAGATGAGAGGATGACGACCTTCAAGACCAAAGATAGGTCGCACCTAGAACGTTCATGAGGCTAATAAACAAGGTGTTCCAAGTTTACAGTGGGAAATTCATGGTTGTTTATTTCAACAACATTCTTGTCAACAACTGTTAGGATGAAAAATACTACGGCAGTTGGGACTGGTTTTCAAGGTTGTACAAGCAGAAAAACTATATACCCATTCAAAGAAGTGTCACACTTCCTGACACTCAAGGTATTTTTTTTTGAGTTACATGGTATCCAGTGTTATTATTCAAATGGATCCTACGAAAATCAAAGCCATCAAGAGTTTGACACCCACACAGTCATTTACTGAGCTGAGATAGTTTTTGGGGTTAGCAACGTTTTACAGGAGGTTCATCGAAAGCTTCAGTGCCATCACAATTCCGCTGACAGAGTTGTTGAAAGGAGAGGTTCCATTGAACTGATGTAGCCCAATCTAGTTCTGACACTCTGANAGATAGCTTAGTTAACCTTAGAAATGAGATATGAAATGGATATGTGGCTAAATTAGAAAAGGAAAGAATTAAAAAATGTTTTGCGAGTAAGGCAATAATAAAACCCCATATTGAAATGTAATAAAATATGATTGAAGAAGTTTTTAACACGTATACTGAAAATTGCAAAACTAAAACACAGATAGAAAGAATGTGAAAATAGTTGAAGGAAGCCTGACAGACCCAAAAACAGGGAGGTTGAAGCAAACGTAACATATTTAGAAGCTATGCCAAAGCTTAGCACAAAACTAGATTAACATTTTATATAACACTTAACCATGAAAGGAAGAGGACTAATAAAGGTGAGCCTTAAGGGTTCGGGTGAGGTTAAACGGGATGATGGTGACTCTTTAAGCCTCAAGTTATTGACAGCATCGGAAATTGGCTACACTAACTTAGGGGCTAATGTTCTAAGTTTTCTTTAATTTTTAAAAGGTACCGTTTTAATTTTAGGGATTTCATTCTACTATTGGATTAACAAGGGTACATCCCATAAAATTTCTTCTAAACATTTTAAAGATAAGAATCAATCAAAGTTGTGTTAGCTTCATTTGAGAATGCATTCAAGCTCATTTAGGTTGCTCTAAATGCCAAATGCGCCGATTTGTTTTCGTTTAGCAATGCAACTTCTCCCAAAGCCTCCTGAAATTATTTCACTGGAACGTCAATTTTTTGTCGTTTCAGAACTTAGATAACAATGTCCGTCACACCACGACAATCAAGGCCTTAAAATACAGTGCAATTTTTTTATTTGCAAATTAAAATTAAGTGAATGTCTTTTGAATCATTTTAACTAATGACTAGCTTTAATTCATCAACTTGGTTTACTTCTAAGTTGTGAATAATTTAGTTGACAATAAACAATTAAGATAGAAGTTTCATTTATCGTAAAGTGTTCTCGGGTTCTATTGGTCACCTTTATTGTTCAATTAATATTCAAAATTATCGTCATTTAACTCAACCAAATTTGCCTAAGTAAATTTAAAAAAATTGACACCTAGGTATTCAATTTAAGCTATTGTCATTCTCATTAGATTACTTATGATAGATTCAGAGCAAGATGGAAAAAATAATATGATTTTGAGCAAACATGAATAAAACCCTGATTCAAAAATTTCAAATATTAAATCAACTAACTTGCTTAAAACATAATCAGTTCCTAGTTGAGTTTGACAGGAGCACAACCCAAAATGTTTGAGTTTCAATGTACACTGACCGGCTTGAAACTGACTTGACATCAACCTTACACAACTTTCCATTTAATCACTAAGCAAAATTCACATCAAAGAATATGCAACATACGTCCTCTCAAAGTCAATGCAGTTTTATTTCACAAGCACTGAAGACAGAAAAAGGCAAATTGAAACCAATCTTCAAGCCAGATCACAAAAAATAAAACATAGGACCAAAGGAAAGAACCATGGGAGTAGGCTGCAGTATAATAAGCGCAAAAGAATTATTCTAAGACTAGTAAAAGGAAGCTAAGAAGAGCTTTCAATTCTGGTGGATAAAAATAAGTAATATTTGCCCATGGCATGGTTGTGGAAGTGGAAGCACAGGACCGGAGCCTGGGTCCTTGCGGCAAACCTTGGAGCAGTTCAATGAGCAGGGGGGATCGATCGACCCTCCTAGGTTCTGAAAGTGCCGCCCCTAAAGAGTGGGCCAATCCTTAGTTGCCTAATAATATTTATATGATTTGGTGTGTTCCAGGGTTATCGTATGTTTTTGTTTCCTGTCAAGAGAGCTTGGCATCTCCAAATTTTCCATCTGAGGGCTATAATTAAAGGCGAAAATGTGCTATAACTATAACTCGTCCTAAGATAGTGTGTCTCTTCCATTCCCTGCATTCCCACAAACCTTCCTCTTCCTCCTCTCCTCTTCCAACCTGCCGCCCCTTTTTCTCCCTTCTGATGACCGCATACCTTATCGCATGCTCTAGACCAGCTTGCTTCCAAGACTCCTATGTTGTCATGTCATCAGCCTCCCATCCAGTACCTACACCTTACCATCAGTCGACATCTCCCAGTCCTGTCCAGCTACCACATCACCACCTCAGTCCTGCTCCCTGCCCCGTCTGCAGCCATCTACTTCCTCCTTCAGCTCACTGCAACCAGCCACTAGCCCTGTTGCTCCCCTATATACAATCCGCCTTTATACAATCCGCCTACGACCACCCTCCACCAATTACCGCCATCACGATACACTCTAATTGGGATTTTTGTGTCCTCGTTGTTGTTGTTTCCCTTTTAGTGTGTTGTTGTACTGCCTAGTGGCATTTTTCAATAATAATATTATTTTTTTGTTATTTTTTGGGATAACTCTAGTATCATTGGTATCAGAGCTAGCCTAAACCTAGTCCCATCCTTGGGTTTCTAGCATTTGCCAGACCCAAACCTATCTTCACCCCCCAAATTTTTTTCTTTCCCCACCTTGCACACCTGCCTCCACCTATCCATCTCTAAAACCTAACTATGTTGGCGAGAAGGCAACTGTCGGAACCTGATCAGAACTGTACCATCGACGACATATAGAGGATACTCCGCCAAGTGCTAAAATTGCTCGAGACCATTGAGGATGGTCCAGGAAAGGACCATGGGCAAGGTCACCATCAACCATAATAACCAGATCGCTTGGACATTTCAAAATTCAATATCAGGCCAAGAGAGGAAAAATTTGCTGGAGGGCACATAAATCTGGGAGTTAAAGTGGACATATCGTACTTTGCTGAAAAGATGAATCCATTTGATTTTCTAAAGTGGATGAAGATTGTTGAGCGAATCTTTGAATATAAAGACGTGCTCGATGACAGAATAGTGAAGCTCGTCACCATCATGCTGATGAAGAATGCCCCGTTGTGATGGGAGAATCAAAAGAGGGAGAGACAGAGAGGACATGACAAATCACTTCTTGATAGATGGAAGGTAATAGAGTGATAATACCTACCCCGCACAGCTGTCATGATATTTTGATGAAACTCCACTACAAATAGCAGAAGAAACTATCATTGGAGTACATGACAAAATTTATGCAAGATAAATTGAAATGTGGACCCGAAGGAGATAGAGGAGCACCCCATAGCCAGGTACTTGGGAGACCTAAAGTCTGTCATAAGTAATGTGGTCCAAATGCAAGCTTAGTGAACACTAAAGGACGTGCAAACCTTAGCGTAGAAAGTGGAGAGATAGCATAAGCAACAAAGGTACCCACCTCCATTCTGACAAGCCCCTGCAAAAGGTGGCTCCAGCAAGAGCTAGGAGTGTAAAAAAGACGAACACGAGCGAGCTCAATCTTAGCTCGTGTTCGGCTCGTTTATATTTTGAGCCCAAAAAGTGTGTTCGTGTTCGACGCATTTGCTTAGCGAGCCGAACAAGAGCCGTTCACGAACAAAGAGTCATTTTGACAACCCTAATCACATAGCCATAAGATGTTAAGGATTGGGACAAGATTTAAAACATCGATTGAATCTAATTTAATAATTTTTATTCTATTTTCTTTATTAGTACTTTTAACTGATTATAAATCTTTGTAGGTCAATTAAATTTTTAAAAAATACTACTCATCAAAGATATATATATAATTGATTAGTAGTATTTCGAGCCAAAACGAGCCGAACACAAACGAAAAATATTTGTTCGTGTTGTTTGTGTTCGGCTTGTTAACTTAGTGAACGAGCCGAACACGAGTTTCTTAACGAGCCGAACATGAGCTGCTCGCGAACAACAAGCCGTTTTGACAGCCCTAGCAGGAGCACGCCCGGAGGTGTAGGAAAGACTAAACAAAAAGCTGATAAGGAAGATTAGAGTAGGAAAAAACAGATTAAAGCAGCAGGCCCAATACATTTCCAACCCGGACATACTTCTGATGCCACTGATGTGGGCATATCGACTCCAATTGATCGATGAGCCGAGTTATATCCTTCACCGAGCAGGGCGTCGTGGAGGAAGAGAACGATAAAGAGACAGCCGAAGAATAGGGTCAGCAGTACCAGATCCAGGGAGATGAGAGTGAGATGTTCGTTGTAAGGAGGGAGTTGTAGACCAAACCCCAGAAGGACACGTGATAGAGGCATAGCATCTTTCGCGCCAAGTACTATGAGAGGGAAAGTGTGCAGTTTCATTATTGATGAAGACAGCCATGAGAATGTGGTCTTCTTTATTATGGTGAACAAGTTGCACCTGACTACACAAAAACGCACCTAGCCTTATTCTATGACCTGGTTGAAGAAGGGTAATAAGATACAAGCAAATCCACAGTGCCTAGTAGAGTTTTCCATTGAAAACCAACTAAAAGATCAGCTATGGTATGACGTCTTTATGGATACTTGCCACATTTTCCACATAAAGTGTGTTAAGAGAGGGAAGGTCTGCAGTCCCATCATTGATGAAGAGAACTGTGAGAATGTGGTCTTAGCTATTATGGTGAAGAAGTTGGAATTGACTACACAAAAACACACCCAGCCTTAATTCTCAGACCTAGTTGAAGAAGGGTAATAAGATACGAGCGGATCCGCAGTGCCTGGTAGAGTTTTTCATTGAAAACCAGCTACAGGCTCAGGTGTGATATGATGTGTTGTCTATGGATACTTGCCACATCCGATTGGGAAATCTGACAGTTCGATCACAAAATTCAGCATGACGAGTTCAAAAGCGCTTACCCATTCACGAAGGAGGATAAGTGCATCATTCTCTTGCCTATCAAGGATTCTAGAAGAATATACATGCACGTCGTCGAGAAGTCTGTGATTCCACATGCCACCTTCATGCAATCAGTATGGGACGCTCCAATAAAAGACCTTGGTTGTCATAGAAGATACTAAGGAGGAGATGGAGCAACCATAAATGATCTTACCACTAGTAGCCAAATTTTGAGACATGATGATCGATATTCTACCAGAGGGTCTACCCTGCTTAGGGATATTCAACATGCCATTGACCTTCTTTCGGGACCGATGATATCAAACACATCTGCCTGCATTGAGATAAGCAGATTATGAGATGTTGCAACGACAGGTGCGATCTCATCACGAGGGGATTAGTACGAGTGAGAGCATCCGTTCATATGTTGTTCCTGCCTTGCATTGATAGTCGATCTATTAACAATATAGCCATCAACTACAGACTTCCCATACTTCACTTGGACTGTCAATTGTACAAATTGCATGGAGTTGTTATATTCTCTATGACCGACCAACGCATCAGATATTACTAGATAAGGTTGAGGCCACAAGATGAGAGGATGACGACCTTCAAGACCAGAGATAGGTCGCACCTAGAATGTTCATAAGGCTAATAAACAAGGTGTTCCAAGTTTACAGTGGGAAATTCATGGTTGTTTATTTCAACAACATTCTTGTCAACAACAGTTAGGATGAAAAATACTACGGTAGTTGGGACTGGTTTTCAAGGTTGTACAAGCAGAAAAACTATATGCCCATTCAAAGAAGTGTCACACTTCCTGACACTCAAGGTATTTTTTTTTGGGTTACATGGTATCTAGTGTTATTATTCAAATGGATCCTACGAAAATCAAAGCCATCAAGAGTTGGACACCCACACAGTCATTTACCGAGCTGAGACAGTTTTTGGGGTTAGCAACGTTTTACAGGAGGTTCATCTAAGGCTTCAGTGCCATCACAACTCCGCTGACAGAGTTGTTGAAAGGAGAGGTTCCATTGAACTGATGTAGCCCAATCTAGTTCTGACACTCTGAGGAGGTGGCACAAACCCCAGTGCTAGCTTTATCGAATTTTAGTCTGTTGCTTGAGGTGGAGAGCGACATGCCCAATGTGGGGATAGAAGCAGTGTTGAGCTAAGGAAGACATCTCATAGCTTTCTTCAGTGAAAAGTTGAACGAGGCCATGAGAAAGTATTCGATGTACAAAAGGAAGTTATGTCATTATGAGAACTCTTATTCATTGGAATCACTACTTGCTGAAGAGTGATTTCACGCTATTCACGGATCACAAAGCCCTGAGATTCTTGAAAGGGCAAAACAAGTTGAAGAGCATACATGCTACTTAAGATAAAATTCTTAGTATCATTCCAGTTCATGCTCATAAATAAGGCTGGAAGTCAGAATCGAGCAGCCGACACATTGAGTCGCTACCACTTGTTAATCACCTCCATGCAGGCACGAGTTGTGGGATTTGAGGTAGTGAAAGAGTTGTATAGGGTGAAATTCTTCAACAATCAGAGCAAGCTAAAAAGCAGATACGATTCTTGGGTGAAATTCTTAGCGTCATTCCATTTCATGCTCAAACATAAAGCTGGAAGTTGGAAACAAGTAACTGATGCATTAAGTCGCCGTCCCTTATTGATCACCTCCGTGCAAGCTCGAGTTGTGGGATTTGAGGTAATGAAAGTTGTACGTGACAGATCAAAATTCAGGAAAATGTGAGAAAAATGTCAGGAGAGGCCCACAGGATCATACCACAGAGATGATAGTTATTCGTTATACCAAAGCATGTTGTGTGTTCCCAATTGTTCGCTAGGGGAAGCCATCATCCATAAGAGTCAAAGTAAGGGACTAGCCAATCATTTTGGCAGAGATAAGACCCTTGCATTAGTGAAGAAACACTTTTTCTAGCATCGACTAATGAGAGGTGAAGCAGTATGTCCAATGGAGTAGAGTTTGTCACCTAACCAAGGCTCGAGGAAAAAACACAAAGTTATACATGTCATTACCAGTACAAGAGCCCCTTGGGTAGATGTCAATATGGATTTTGTGGTGGGATTCCCAAGGATGTAGCAAAATAAAGATTCAGTGAAGGAAGTGGTTGACATATTCTCGAAGATAGCATATTTTGCGTCGTGTCATGGGACGATGGATGCATTTCATGTTGTTGATTTGTACTTTAGGGAGATCATAAGGTTACATGGGATCCCTAAGACCATTACATCTAATAGGGATGTTAAGTTCATGAGTCACTTCTAGAGAGCTTGTGGGGAAAGCTTGACACTAAGCTTCAATTCAGCTCGGCAACCCATCCACAGATAGATGGCTAGACGAAAGTGGTGAACAATACGAATGTCAAGGCCAGAGTGCTTCATAGGAAAGAAAATCAAGTAGTGGCACTTGATTCTAGCCCAAGCTGATCCATGAGTCAAACTACGACATGTACCCCATTTTAGATTGTGTATGGGCACAATCCACTCACTCCAATTGAGCTAATATCAATTTTTACTATGTCAGAGTTTAGTACGGATGTTGAGAGATTCAAAGGCTACACGAAGAGGTTGGAAAAAAGATCACCAAAATGAATCACAAATACCAGGCACAAGCCAATAAATCAGAAAGAATGTGACTTTCTAGGAGGGAAATCTAGTGTGGATTAGTTGAAGAAAGAAAGACTTTTGACGAGGTCATTTGAGAAACTCAAGACCAGAGTAGACGGACCATTCTAAATTCTTAA
>JXCR01061214.1:16972-33247 GCA_002079205.1 Phalaenopsis hybrid cultivar
ATGTATCCTCTAATAGGCACTTCATCTCTCGATTTTCTCCGATGTTGTATCCCCAAGCATCGTAGCCTGCCTTCTTCTCCACTAGAAGCATCCTTATGGAAGAGATTCAAGTGATCCTCTCTCTCCTCATTGGATCTCGTTACCATGCTCGACGGTGACCTCTCCCTGAGTCGATAGCTCTAGTTCAGCAAGTTATAGCACTCGGCGAAATTCTTGTTGTATCTAATCCATGATAAACCCCTGATCAAGTTTCGGACATTCCCTCCACGGCATGATCAGGCTTTGAGTGTGAGTAGGTGGAAGGAAATGTGGGGATACTGTAGCATGGGTAAGAAAAATTTTGGGTGGAGATAGGGTTGAATATAGGCAGATGTTAGAAACTATAGAATATGACTAGGGTTAACCTAGCTCTGACACCAAATAATAAGAGAATGAACCCCCAAATAACAACGAGAAATGCAAGTTTATTACTGAAATCAAATAGGGGTTACCAAAACCCCATAAAAATAGGAAATAGCAAAAGACACAATACAAACGCCAAACTAGGGCTTAAGTCGAGGATGGTGGGAAGGTTGTAGTAGGGTGGTCGCAGTTGGGAAAATGGAGGGCTAGAATGAGGATGCGGCAGAAAGGGAGGTGAGGTGACTAGCAATTGGGCTGCAGCAAGGAAGCAAAAAACTGGCGGCAGGCGAATAGAAGGGATGGATGACGAAAGGGGAACAACAAGGAGGGAATGCCAGGAGGCAAGGGAACAACATGAAAATGCAGTTGACTGACGACAAGTGTTTGGAAAGGGGTGTTGCAGGCCAAACAAAGACTGAAATGGTTGACCTCAAACAGGAGATGCAGCTTGATGGTAAGCAGCTGCAAGAAACTGCAAGTAAGGAAATGGGGTAGGGGAGGCTGAGGTGGCTACAGAAACAGCAAAGGTGTAGTCCTTGGAATAACTGCAATAGTTACAGTGATGACGATTGTAGAGGGAAGGATGGGGAGGATAGGAAGTCAAAAGAAATACCCCTCTAGAGGTACAGCCAGAGCACCACTCAAACCTTGAGAGTGAATCACCACCTCGAAATGAGATACAACCGGAACACCACTTGCCTTTGGATACTACAGCCCTAAAAGAAAAAAACAATGGACGTAATGGTTGTCTTAACATAAAACACGACATAAACTCACCCTAAACACCAAAAAATTACATAAATAGTACCAGGTAAAAAGAGGGGGCCCCACATCGGCCTCTCCTTTCCCCTAGCCAAACCGGTTTAAGTATCCACCGATCCAGGCAACCCTATGCTGTCTCGTCCAGCACAATTGCGAGAGATGCACTGCGCCATTAGGTGGGCCCATTAAACCATAAGTAAACCCTATAAACCTATAGAGCTTGGTAGTTAACAATGCAGACTAATAAATCTATTTGAAACCCAAAATATTAGAAAAAGGCAATTAGTGGTTTTCACTCTGTTGTTGAGGATTTTGGGAGTTTTCAGGATGAGTTGGGAAGAAAAATAAGAATTTATGTTTGATTTAATTGATGTTAATTAAATGTTTTATTAATCTTAATAATTAATATTAATTAACTAAAAAGATATTAACTTAAACACTTAATATTATTTATGATTTAATATGAAATGGTAAAAATTTTTATGTTTAACTTACTTTATAATTTAGGCAAATTTATTTACGTGCCACCCAATTCTTATGCATTCACATATCAGACACCTATACTTCAATTTTTACGTACAAGCCACCCTCCTTATGGCCAAAAGTTAGAGATGGTTGGCCTGTACATAAAAATGGAAGTTTAGGTGTCTGATATGCGAATACANACACTGCTCTCCTCCTCCTCCAGCCTGTCGTCCCTTATCCTCCCTTCTGTCGGTTGCATACCTTATTGTCTGCTCAAGACTAGCTTGATTCCAATACTACTTTGTTGTCCTGTCGGCAGCCTCCCACCCCGTACCTCGCCTTTCCATCAACTGACATCTCCCTGCCCTATCCAACAACCACCTCACCATCACAGTCCTGCTCCTCTCAACTCCCCCATCTGCAACCATCCCCTTCAACCCAACGCAAACCAGCCACCAGCCCTATCGCTCCCCTATACTTTATCCCTAGTTCCAGACCCCAGGGTGATATCGGATTTAACCCAAACAACGGGAAATACAACTTTACTGCTAAAATCAAATAGGGGTTACAATAAACAAATAGAGAAATAGGAAATAAAAAAAGACAAAGCACAAACACCAAACTATGGCTTAGGTTGAGGGTGGTGGGAAGGTTGCGGTACGGTGGTTGCGGTTGGGGAAATAGAGGGTTGGAATGGGGATGTGGCAACAAGTTAGGTAAGGTGGCTGGCGGTTGGGCTGCCATAAGGAAGGTGAAGGCTGGCAGTAGGGGAAAAACAAAAAGGAGTGGATAGTTGGCAGCAAGAGAACAACAGGAAAGAGGGGCTGACTTGCGACAAAGGTCTGTAAATGGGTGTCACAAGCCAAAGGGGGGCAAGAAGGAGAAGTAGATGAATAATAAGTAGCTGCAGGAAACTGCAAGGAACGAAGGAAAGGGGGTAAGAGAGGTTTTGGTGGCTCTAGGAACTGCAAAGGTGCTGTGCTTGGGATGGCTGCAGTAGCTACGACAACGGTGGCCACGACGACGACAGAAGGTTGCGTGGGATGAAAATTCAAAGATAAACATGCTCTGGAACTAGGTACAGCTGAAGCACCTCTCAAACCTTAAGAGCAAATCACCACCTCAGAACAAGACTCGCCCTTGGATACATTTCTAGAAGAAAAACAGGGGAGGTCAACAACTTTCCTGATGAAAAAAAAGACAAAAACTCGCCCTAAGCACCAAGAAAACAACATATATAGTACTAGGTAATAAGAGGGAGGCCCACTCCTCTTGGGCGGCAGCCCTGAATCTTTATGAGGGCTGGTTGGCCCCTCTTTTCCTTAACTGGTTCAAACATTCACCAATCCAGGCAGCCCTATACTACCAAGTCTACATACCTGTGGTAGACACTCCACGTCAGTCTCCTCGGATTAAGAGAACTTGAACCTCATTCATCAAAGTTTTTATTTGCATGTTAAAGGTGACGACACTGTTATAACCTCCTGGCGCTGAAGGATTTTCAATTACAGCCCTAGAAGTAACAAAATCCTATTGTCGCCGTCACTGTCCCCCAAAACACCCGAGTTATCTCCACATGCGAGCAGTCATCCATAATGGTCCAACCAGATGATAGTCTACTGCTAAACTGAATTGGAACTTCATGCCAAGTGTGCCCTACAAAATCTTCCAAATGTAGCCCCAAGTTGGTTCATCCCAATCTAATGTGACGGCAGGTTGCACTCCCTCTAACAGTGGTGGTCATGGCGATAAGGTATCAATCATAATGTCCTTAAATGTTCTCTATAGTGATTGTATCGTGTTCCGAATCAGTGCCTTTGTTCCGCTACCTCTATCATCACAAAAACTAATCTTGTTGGCGCTTTGCTGCTGGTAAGAACACTTGTAGTATCAAACTCCACAGAAGAGAACAATGTGCTTTCCATACTTGGTGAATGAGTATCTGTTCTTGCACCGGTCATGTTGAGTCATACGATCAAACTGCCACAGTCTCCCCAACATAACCTGGCATACATCTATAGACACCACGTCACATCACACCTGATCTTGCAGTTGATTCTTAATTGAAAACTTTACGAGACACCTCCTATCAAGACTGACTCTATTATTTCTTCAACCACGTCAGGGAGTACGGTTGGGATTGCCTCTACGTCGTGAGACCAAACTTATCCACCATCTGTGTAGATGCCGCATTCCCGTTGCTCTCTCTATCGATGATGAGGCTGCATACAATTCCCTTTACAGTACAACAAATGTAGAATATGTTATAGCGAAGCCACTACTGATCCCTCGCAGGCTCGGTCAGCAGGACTCGTCTAACCATGAGCATCTCACCCTCATCCGATGAAAGAATGTATTCCTCACAATTTTCTTCAATAATCTCTTCATCACTAACTTCCTTCACTGCACCTTGCTCAGCAAAGGACATAACTCAGCTTGTCTGGCAACTGAAAGTGATGTCCAAAATCATGGCATCTAAAGCATTTCCTGGCTGAAATTATATAGGGAGTGTTTCTCCTCTTAGACTTCTTCTCAATTTCGACAGCTTTATCATTCTCCTGCCCAGACTTCTCAATTGTCTTAAGTATGCTCGTACTAATATCTCCAACTATGAGTGGTTGTCTGAATGACGATGGGTGTCTGTTCTGCTTCAGTTATCTTTTTACCTTTAGTACTAAGGTTTGAACATCACTCAAAGACTAGTAAGACAGTAGTTGAATCACATTGCTAATGACAGACTCCATGCCTCTCAAGAATCTAGCTATCGTGTGTTCCTTTGGCTCAATTAGATCAAATTTCAGCTTAAGCTGCATACACTCCGCTTTGTACTCCACTAATAGGTCCCTCTGTTGTAGGTAGTGAAGCCTCAAGAAAAAATAATGACAGTAATATAAAGATAGGTACTGTCGTTGCAACTCTCTTTTCATATTCTCTCAGGTAGTAATATCTCCGTCCTATATTTCTCTCCCTCTACAGATTCTCCCACCCTAATGAAGCGCTCTTCTTCATCTTGATAGCAACTAGCTTCACTTTTCGGTCATATGACACATCATTGTATTCAAAAACCCGTTTAACGATCTACAACCACTCTATGAAGTCATCCAGATTCATTCTCCCCTTAAACTCAGGTATGTCCACTTTCACTCCTAAGCCTCTGTATTCTTCAACATGCACTACATCATTGTAACCTCTAACAGGCACTTCATCTATGTATCCCCTAAAAAACACTTAAACTATGTATCCCCTCACGAGCACTTTATCTTTGCATCCCCTAATAGGCACTTCATCCATGTATCATCTAATAGGCACTTCATCTCTCGATTTTCTCCGATGTTGTATCCCCAAGCATCGTAGTCTGCCTTCTTCTCCACTAGAAGCATCCTTATGGAAGAGATTCAGGTGATCCTCTCTCTCCTCATTGGATCTCGTTACCATGCTCGACAGTGACCTCTCCCTGAGTCGATAGCTCTAGTTCAGCAAGTTATAGCACTCGGCGAAATTCTTGTTGTATCTCATCCATGATAAACCCCTGATCAAATTTCGGACATTCCCTCCTCCACGGCATGATTAGGCTTGAGTGTGAGTAGGTGGAAGGAAATGTGGGGCTACTGTAGCATGGGTAAGAAAAAATTTGGGTGGAGATAGGGTTGAATATAGGCAGGTGCTAGAAACTATAGAATATGACTAGGGTTAACCTAGCTCTGACATCAAATAATACCAGAATGAACCCCCAAATAACAACGAGAAATGCAAGTTTATTACTGAAATCAAATAGGGGTTACCAAAACCCCATAAAAATAGGAAATAGCAAAAGACACAATACAAACGCCAAACTAGGGCTTAAGTCGAGGATGGTGGGAAGGTTGTAGTAGGGTGGTCGCGGTTGGGAAAATGGAGGGCTAGAATGAGGATGCGGCAGAAAGGGAGGTGAGGTGACTGGCAATTGGGCTGCAACAAGGAAGCGAAAAACTGGCGGCAGGCGAATAGAAGGAAGGGATGGTTGACGAAAGGGGAACAACAAGGAGGGGATGCCAGGAGGCAAGGGAACAACATGAAAAAGCAGTTGACTGGCGGCAAGTGTTTGGAAAGGGGTGTTGCAGGCCAAACAAAGACTGAAATGGTTGGCCTCAAACAGGAGATGCAGCTTGATGGTAAGCAGCTGCAAGAAACTGCAAGGAAATGGGGTAGGGGAGGCTGAGGTGGCTACATAAACAACAAAGGTGTAGTCCTTGGAATAACTGCAATAGTTACAGTGATGATGGTTGTAGAGGGAAGGATGGGGAGGATAGGAAGTCAAAAGAAATACCCCCTCTGGAGGTACAACCAGAGCACCACTCAAACCTTGAGAGTGAATCACCACCTCGAAATGAGATACAACCGGAACACCACTTGCCTTTGGATACTACAGCCCTAGAAGAAAAAACAATGGACGTAATGGTTGTCTTAACATAAAACACGACAAAAACTCACCCTAAACACCAAGAAATTACATATATAGTACCAGGTAAAAAGAGGGGGCCCCACTCCTCTTGGGAGGAAACCCTAAACCTCCAGGAGGGTCGATCGGCCTCTCCTTTCCCCTAGCCAAACCGGTTTAAGTATCCACCGATCCAGGCAACCCTATGTTGTCTCGTCCAGCACAATTGCGAGAGATGCACCGCGCCATTAGGTGGGCCCATTAAACCATAAGTAAGCCCTATAAACCTATAGAGCTTGGTAGTTAACAATGCAGACTAATAAATTCATTTGAAACCCAAAATATTAGAAAAAGGCAATTAGTGGTTTTCACTATGTTGTCGAGGATTTTGGGAGTTTTCGGGATGAGTTGGAAAGAAAAATAAGAATTTATGTTTGATTTAGTTGATGTTAATTAAATGTTTTATTAATCTTAATAATTAATATTAATTAACTAAAAATATATTAATTTAAACACTTAATATTATTTATGATTTAATATGAAATGGTAAAAATTTTTATGTTTAACTAACTTTATAATTTAGGCAAATTTATTTACGTGCCACCCAATTCTTATGTATTCACATATCATACACCTATATTTCAATTTTTTCGTACAAGCCACCCTCATTATGGCCAAAAGTTAGAGATGGTTGGCCTGTACATAAAAATGGAAGTTTAGGTGTCTGATATGTGAATACATAGGAATTGGGAGGCACGTAAGTAAAGGTCCCTACTAATTATTAATTAATAACTACAATATTAGCTAATATTATTTGTAATTCAAATTCTGTAATTGGAATTAATAACAAATTTATTAAATAAGATTAGTAATATTTNCGAATACATAGGAATTGGGAGGCACGTAAGTAAAGGTCCCTATTAATTATTAATCAATAACTACAATATTAGTTAATATTATTTGTAATTCAAATTCTGTAATTGGAATTAATAACAAATTTATTAAATAAGATTAGTGATATTTAATCAAGTAAATTATACATAGATATTAAAATTAGAAAAATTAAATAATCCTTAATAATTAATACGAATTAATTAAAAATAAATTAGCTTACGTAAATTAAAATTATGTCAAGCAAAATTGGTCGAGATAGAAATTATTGCTTAATCTGCTTAGTAAATTACTAAATAGTAATTAATAAATATTAATAATAAATTAATTATGACTTAATTATTTTAATTAAGGGCTTTAATGGTCCAAATAAATATAATAAGATATCACAATCATATAAATCCTTCAATCTTAAAATGAGTAGCCAAATAGTTTACTTGGATTTAATTTAATTTAACAGCTATCATTACAAAAAAAATTTCATAATTTAACCTTCATAAGATTTATAAAAACTGGATTTACAGGATTTATTAAATCCTGCTTGAGTTGNAAAATTATTGCTTAATCTGCTTAGTAAATTACTAAATAGTAATTAATAAATAATAATAATAAAATTAATTATGACTTAATTATTTTAATTAAGGGCTTTAATGGTCCAAATAAATATAATAAGATATCACAAGCATATAAAACCTTCAATCTTGAAATGAGTAGCCAAATAGTTTACTTGGATTTAATTTAATTTAACAGCCATCATTACAAACAATATTTCATAATTTAACCTTCATAAGATTTATAAAAACTGGATTTACAGGATTTATTAAATCCTGCTTGAGTTGAATCCTATTTGCAGCCAATTAGCAGCTTAGGTTCAAATTTGGTCAAATCAAACCCCATATAGTTTTGATACACCGAATGATTATGTGATCGTAATGTTAGGTCGCTCGTTAATCAGCTAGGGATGAGTCTAATCTGATATAAGTTACAATTAGGTTGATATTCATGGCACATTTTGTCAAAACCTACACCATTTACAGTCCTCTACTTATTCAATCTATAAAATATCAATTCTAGGGATAAGCTTCACTGCAACTACAGACTAATCTTCAGTCATTCAGTATTAATCAAGAAACAATGCAAAACCATATCGTGGTGAAGCAACTAAGGATGAGATAGCAGCGAGGAACTAAACATAAAGGACTATTTCCAAATATTAACTGAAAAAAATAAGCCCTAAAAATTATTTCTCAATTTCATACTTCATGAATAGGACTTATATTATATCATAAGCCAGAAAATCAAAAATAGAAGTCAACATGCTAAAACACACATTGGTAAGTTAAAAAGCCAAAAAGGGCACAAAACTTATTGTCGCCATAAATAATTTGCTAGAAATCTCAAGTTTCAAGAAATTCAACTGATAGAATTAATCGATTTGCCTATATTCCTACTTAAATTACATGATTACCTTCCTGCAGGTAGACATTGGGTCTTCGGAGTAAAATGGTGGGTAACCAACAAGCATTTCATACATAATTGCACCAAGAGACCACCTGATTAATATAAGTTCACAATCAGACAAACCGAAGGAAAGGAAAAAAAAGAAGAATCATGAGAAAAAGATAGCTATATGAGAAAATTAAGAACCGACCAATCACACTCCATGCCATATCCTTTTTTCAGCAGAACTTCAGGTGCAATGTAATCAGGTGTTCCCACAGTCGAATATGCCTGCTTCCATATAAGGAAATGTAAGTAAGAATGCCAATCAACAATCCGATATATTCTTTGAACAAAAAGGGAGAATAGTGGACATCAGCAATTCATGAATATACTTTGCCCATTTCTATTTCAAAAGTTTGAAACTCGGGACAGGCAATAAACATAAGAAACAGAACAAAGACAAGCGGAGGAACATAGTATTTAACCAAAATAAAAAGCAAAAAAAACGTAGTGGCAATTCTCTCAATGAGGCTAGACAAACTACATTTTAATGAAACATTAGGCACAATGCAGAATTTTAAAGGGAAATTTTTAGTTGACTTTCTTTTTTTTATTTTTTATTTTTTATTTTTTATTGTGCTTTAGCAAATTGTTGAGACCAAACCCAACTAAATTCGTGTAAATGAAGTTTACTCTCGCTGCAAAAACTTTTAAGGGGAAAAAAAAAGCATCCGAGTCCAAAGTAAGTGATGAAAAGATGCAAAGGCAAGAAACCTAAATTTGAAGATCATGATTTGCATGGCAATGCAAACATATTACCAGCATCCGTCTATTCTTTTGCCAATGTAATAACTGCTCCTGTTGTGTACGCTTTGGTGCAGTAGATGTGCTCAAATGCTTATGACCATCTAATGGAGCCTTGGTACCCACTCCATGATCAGGCTCGGTCAGGTTTGGAAAGCTACTACTATCCAAAGGTTTGCACAAACCAAAATCTGACAGCTTCATATGGCCATTTCGATCTAACAATAAGTTATCTGGTTTAATATCCCTGTTGGAAATAAACAGACCATATTCTGTGTGATTACACTTGAATGAAGTAGTGGGGGGAGAATAACAATTTCTGAAACATTAGTACCTATGTATGTAATTGTGTTTATGTATAGATTCAATGGCCAATACAGTCTCCGCAACATAGAACCTGGCCTCATCTTCTGTTAAGGTGTCCTTGCGCATCAGTAAAGTCATCATGTCACCTCCAGGAAGATACTCCATTATAAGATACAAATACTCATCATCTTGGAAAGAACAATAGAGTTTAACAATACAGGCACTATCAACCTCTGCAAGAAGATTCCTTTCAGCTTTAACATGCTCTACCTACAAAACAGATGCAAAAAGTTCAGCTACTTTCACGGAAAGCAGCAAAAGATACACATGAAGATACCTGTCCTCTTCTAAGCATCTCAGATTTTTTCAATTTCTTCATTGCATATACATTACCAGTACTCTTCTCCCTGCATAATCTCACCTGAATACAGAAGAAAAAAAAGATGCAAAGCTAGATAGTCTACAGGCCAGAATGCTAAATAGATATCAATGGCAAAAAACCAAGAAAAATTGACCAAAATATACACTATTTAAATCAAAAGAAATTAATTTTTTTAGCTATTTAACAATTCAAGCACTGAAAAAATACGATGAGATACAGGGACAAAATATTATATCTGGCAATGTTGGCAACTGGAAAGCACCTTAGAAGGGTAGTTCTTCATGATAACAATTCAAACATATAAGTTACACAGCAAAGGGCGATTAAATCAATAAGCAAATTACCTAAGTATTACTTCAAGTCAACCATGAAAAAAGGCATGCCAAAATTTAGTTAGCATGCAGGAAATTTATATTTGTCAGGTTGANGTTTTCCTCCATCGCGTCCTATTGAGTGTCATATTTCATTTAATTCTAATAAATTACGATCATTTTTTATATAACATGTCCAATTCTTTCTAGTTTTACCTGACTTTCTTAATATAGGTTGAATCTAAAATATCTACTATCCTAATCGGACCATCAGATAATCGACGTTTAATGTGACCAAACCATCTAAGATGACTATGTCTAATTTTGTCCGCCACTGGACCTACACCAACCCTATCACGAATATATTCATTTCACATTTTGTCTCTAAGTGTAAAGCCACCCATCTACCTAAGCATTCTCATCTCAGCAACACTTAGGGCCCGTTTGGGGCAGCTTATTTGGTGCGGTGGCGTGGCATTTTGAAAACGCACCTGATCTGTTTGGGTAAATCGCGTTTTGACAGCTTATGCGTTTTCAAAACGCAGAAAACAACGTTTTCACTAAATTGATCTAGGTGCGGTGGGAGCTTAATGACAACGGTCTGACTTTTCAAAAAATTAAAAATTTGTAATAGCCACCACACCTAGCTGATCAACAGATTATTTTTAATCAGTTTATCGGCGGATTATTCAATAAGCTACGGCTGCCCCAAACAGACCCTTAACCTAGGATATATTTAAATTTTTTATCATTTTTAACTTTATTTATTATAGATTTAGATGTCCATAAATATAAATTGTAACAAGGCTTTAAAGCTAATGGAAACCAAGAGGAACAAATTCTCATTAGATTGACATTAGTCTTTCTTCCTATTCCTCCTCTTTCCTGCCATACTCACCAGCTTCAATCCCAAACAAATCAGATTTATAGGCCTCCTCAATTTAAAGTAAATTCATTGACCTAGTAGGCAACAACATCCAACACTATTGGACCATGCACATAGATATTTGACAACACTTCATATAGGATAGCATTACCCATGGTGATGTGGAAATGAAATTGGTCAACACTAATCATAAACTCTCANCGGCCAAATATTCAAGGAGTTTGCATGAGCCAAATACTAACTCCACAAATTAAGCCATGCATGAAGAAAATATNGCCAAATATTCAAGGAGTTTGCATGAGCCAAATACTAACTCCACAAATTAAGCCATGCATGAAGAAAATATAGACAAAATTCAAAACAAATCTTTAAGAGACGAGCGGACAATCAAAGATAAAAATAAGTAAATAAAGATAAATCTCCAAAACTCTGCCGACAAAATCAAGGGAAATAATTCCAAGTCATATTCTGCTAAGAGTTGTTCGGTAACAAAAAAAAGAAATGCATAGGTTTTGCATTTCAAGTTTTAGGCATGAGGCAAAATAAATTTCCATTTTCTTAAAATACCAAAAACAACACTTCTCGGTGAAAGTGAAACTTGACTAAATTGAACAATATTTTTTCCTTGCTTCTGTACTCTACCTCTATTGGAATGGAAACCACTTCATGGAAACATAATCCATCATCTCAANGCTTCTCGGTGAAAGTGAAACTTGCCTAAATTGAACAATTTTTTTTCCTTGCTTCTGTACTCTACCTCTATTTGAATGAAAACCACTTCATGGAAACATAATCCATCATCTCAACTAATAATAGCGATAAAATCTAGTTCACCAAACAAGCAAAGACCCACTTGAGTTCGCCAATCACAAGGAAGAGCTCACTATANAACTAATAAATGCCGATAAAATCTAGTTCACCAAACAAGCAAAGACCCACTTGAGTTCGCCAATCACAAGGAAGAGCTCACTATAGAAGAAAGTGTATTTGCACTTAAGGCTCAAGCCAAACATTGCAACAGATTGGGTCAAAGTGAGCACATTGAGCGCCCTAGGAGTACAATAGCAAGGATTTGGATGGCGGCAGCTAGGGATGGAACCATGTTCCTTAAGACAAACTTTGAGAAATTTAGGAAAAATTGCTTCAAGAACATGGCCTTAGAGATTGATATAAATATGACTGGACCTTGCAGGTTGACGTGGTAAAGCATTACAAAAAAGAAAAAGCATGTAAGCGAATGAAATTGGTGAACGAAGTGAGATATTTTGAGATGGATATAAAGAGATTAGCTAATCAAATAGAATTAGTTTCACCATATTTATTTTACTACCACAAGGTTGACTATGAGAAATTAGAATACACCATACAAATTTTATTCTATATTCTCCAAATACATGGCAACCAAACAACTCCTTTAGTATTTTTATTATCAAAATAAATATGATAATGATTTAGATAAGGAGTAATCAAATAATTTATGTAAAGTAAAGAGACTTGTCTTATGCCACCTATGTTTAGGATGCCAACAACAAGCCTTTATCCCCCTAAGTGGGGTTGGCTACATGAATCATTTTCCTCCATCGCATCCTATTGAGTGTCATATTTTCATTTAATTCTAATAAATTATGATCATTTTTTATATAACATGTTCAATTCTTTCTAGTTTTACCTCTGACTTTCTTAATATAGGTTGAATCTAAAACATCTACTATCCTAATCGGATCATCAGATAATCGACGTNAAACTTGTGGCCAAATATTCAAGGAATTTGCATGAGCCAAATACTAACTACACAAATTAAGCCATGCATGAAGAAAATATAGACAAAATTCAAAACAAATTTTTAAGAGACGAGCGGACAATCAAAGATAAAAATAAGTAAATATAGATAAATCTCCAAAACTCTGCCGACAAAATCAAGGGAAATAATTCCAAGTCATATTCTGCTAAGAGTTGTTCGGTAACAAAAAAAGAAATGCATAGGTTTTGCATTTCAAGTTTTAGGCATGAGGCAAAATAAATATCCATTTTCTTAAAATACCAAAAACAACACTTCTCGGTGAAAGTGAAACTTGCCTAAATTGAACAATTTGTTTTCCTTGCTTCTGTACTCTACCTCTATTGGAATGGAAACCACTTCATGGAAACATAATCCATCATCTCGACTAACAATAGCGATAAAATCTAGTTCACCAAACAAGCAGAGACCCACTTGAGTTCGCCAATCACAGGGAAGAGCTCACTATAGAAGAAAGTGTATTGGCACTTAAGGCTCAAGCCACACATTGCAACAGATTGGGTCAAAGTGAGCACATTGAGTGCCCTAGGAGTACAATAGCAAGGATTTGGATGGCAGCAGCTAGGGATGGAAATGTTCCTTAAGACAAACTTTGAGAAATTTAGGAATAATTGCTTCAAGAACATGGCCTTAGAGATTGATATAAATAGGACTGGACCTTGCAGGTTGACCTGGTAAAGCATTAAAAAAAAAAAAAAAAAAAAANCATGAATCATTTTCCTCCATCGCGTCTTATTGAGTGTCATATTTTCATTTAATTCTAATAAATTAAGATTGTTTTTTATATAACATGTCCAATTCTTTCTAGTTTTACCTCTGCCTTTCTTAATATAGGTTGAATCTAAAACATCTACTATCCTAATCGGATCATCAGATAATCGACGTTTAATGTGACCAAACCATCTAAGATGACTCTGTATAATTTTGTCTGCCACTGGAGCTACACCAACCCTATCACGGATATATTCATTTCACATTTTGTCTCTAAGTGTAAAGCCACCCATCTACCTAAGCATTCTCATCTCGGCAACACTTAACCTAGGATGTATTTAAATTTTTTATCATTTTCAACTTTATTTATTATAGATCTAGATGTCCATAAATATAAATTGTAACAAGGCTTTAAAGCTAATGACCAAGAGGAACAAATTCTCATTCGATTGACATTAGTCTTTCTTCCTATTCCTCTTTCCTGCCATACTCACCAGCTTCAATTTCAAACAAATCAGATTTATAGGCCTCCTCAATTTAAAGCAAATTCATTGACCTAGTAGGAAACAACATCCAACACTATTGGACCATGCACATAGATATTTGACATCACTTCATATAGGATAGCATTACCCATGGTGATGTGGAAATGAAATTGGTCAACACTAATCATAAACTCTGAAAAATCTTCATAGAATCACTTGTTGAAGATTATTTTGTTCAGAAACAAGGAGTTTGGGTAGCCTAGACCCATCACTATAGGATTACTTAATCTCATTTTGTGCACTATCATGTTCAGACAGCAGCCATGTAACCTTGCTTACTTGAATGACTCAATAAAATCATGAAAACTTATATCAGCAGTCATCAGCTCGTAGCAAACATTGCCACTTACTAAAGTTCTCTACAGTTGATTTCTAAATAATAATGGTATTCGGCCCTGTTGTTATTGACATCATCAAATAAGTTATCAAGAAAACATGAATGAAACCAAATCTGAACAAAGCAAATTGCAAGATTGTGCAAAGGTTGGAACTTGAGAGCACATCACAAGATTGTGTACAGGTTGGTCATTTGAAAAGATGTATTACATCAAAACCTACGTTTATAGATGGATAAAAAAATATTGGTGCATTTATAATTACATCAATGGCTAGATAAGATGAATTAGATGGTAGTCTAGTAGATTAGGATCCACCATTTGGATCATGGCAAGATTGATTTCAAAAGATGCTGGCGATGGAAGAATAATAGAAGAAATAACATGAAAAAAAAAAATTTGGAAAAACATAAACAAAAATTTCTTTCTCAAAAACAAATTAAATAGTTGATAAACTATTTAAAAGACTTATAATGAGAAAGCCCAACAAAAAAAAACAAACATGTTGCTACCCAAAAAGGCAATCGATGAGCCGCAAAATCAAATATTAAACTTTAAGTTTTTTTAGTAACATTAATTACGCATATTTTTGCAAAATATGTTTGTAGTTTGTGCATGATTTCAAAGTCATTTTAGCATTGTACAAAAATTATTTAAATAATTTTAAAATTCTTTTAATTTAAAACTAATATTTAAATGTTTTTAGAGCTTGAACTTGAGTGGTCCTAGCAACCTATCCATGTCCAACGTGGTGAATCTTCATCCGTACTAACTCGTACCATCTCATCTTGCCATTGATAGGGAACTATCGATTTTCCTGGATTTAGATCCATCCAAAGAGTTAGGATATGATTTAATGCATCTTTTTGAAGGATTTGGTCTTTAAACAAAGACTATGCTAGAAAGTCTTTAGACCACCAAGCTGAAACACTAAGAAAATCTATCTTATTATCATCTATGTTTGGGGAATTCTATTAATCTAGCCTTTAATATGATTTAATGAATCATTTTTATCGATTTTCATCTTTATTTTATTTTCTAGCACATCTATGTTTAATTTAATTCCATTTCTAATTTGAGATCGTATCAATTATGCACATCATATACATTAGCCTAAAATTCTTAAAATACTCAAAACCCCTCTTAAGTCNTTAAAATGTTTCCAAACAGCATAAACCTTGTTAAAAAGTTGAGTTTTGACGATAATCACATCCCGATCCACTTCTAATACGGTAAATGCATAGAAACGGCGAGTTCAAAAACAGATCACACTTACGAAGCAAAAAAAAAAACCATAGTAAAAAATGTAAGGAAAAAAACGCAGTAAAGATGACAACTGTGCATTACCAAAATNATGTTTCCAAACAGCATAACCTTGTTAAAAAGTTGAGTTTTGACCATAATCACATCCCGATCCACTTCTAATACAGAAAATGCATAGAAACGGCGAGTTCAAAAACAGATCACACTTACGAAGCAAAAAAAAAAAACCATAGTAAAAAATGTAAGGAAAAAAACGCAGTAAAGATGACAACTGTGCATTACCAAAATAGAATCATCAGGCAAAGCCTCAAAAAATGCAGAGTACGGAACGAGGCCCCTATCTTTCAAAAAGAATCCCAGCCAGTTCTAATTTGAAACAAACTAATCTATTTAAAAAATCCTACAATTCCCCCAAACCTTATCATGCACAATAACGTGAACACAAGAAACGCAACTAAACCACAAAGAAAAAGGAAAAACAACTCCAGAATTACCACATAGAATTTGCAACAAGAACACAGACCCTATGCAAACAGCCAAATCCCAGATGAATA
>JXCR01061216.1:0-20079 GCA_002079205.1 Phalaenopsis hybrid cultivar
ACAAACGAGTTTGTTCGTGACATAAACAAACAAGTTCGACTATGTTCATGTTCGGTTCGTTTAAGCTTTGAGTTTTTAAAAGTTGTTCAAGCTTGTTTATTTATTAATTTGAAGGAATATGATCGAGCTTTAATCGGGTCAAGTTTAAGTTGTTCATCGAGTATATTGGTTCATTTACAACCCTAGTTGCAATGGACTAGATTGTGTGCCCAATTTCTAGATAACTTTGGAGTTCAAGCTCCTAATTCATATATGTTTAGGAGGAGATCACGATTTCAACATGACTCTTTTGAAAATAATGAAAATTTTCTTCTAAGCATGAATAAGTATACCTACATAAAATTGATAAAGGAAACTTTTGTATACTTCCCACGCTTAGAATTATCATTTGTTCATCATGCTCTCTCTCTTTGTTTCCCTTGTTGGAGAATTCTCTTCACTACCACCTTGCAATTTCCAATTTTCTTTCCCTTAGAAATTGTATAACTATCCTTTCTTTAACCTCCTCATATGAGCTATAACATGAACACTAGACTAGTTTCTTATGATGGTCTCAATGATGTTTTTTTTTTCTTGGATTTAATCATATATTTCTTCTCCATGAATGGTTTTCTCTTCCTTCACATACTCATCTTCTTCAATGGCACCACTTTCCACGGCATACATTGGAAGCCACATTTGTGTTGATCCTTATGTTCTCATTACTAGAATGATAATCTTTTGACATCAGCCTTGTTTTTCTTTAAGCTAGCTCTGATCCACAACTACATGGATTAGCCATAGAAATTGCTTGTATCCTGTTAATCATCCATATTATTTTTCATTACTAGAATGATAATCTTTTAACATCGGCCTTACTTTTCTTCAAGCTAGCTCTAATCCACGACTAACTTCCAAGATATGAATCATTTCTTCAAGCTAGCAGTATGAAACATTTGCGACGACCATCCACCTATCAAGTTTATAAGGAAATCATAGATTTATGTGATCAATGCTAATTAATGTTTGTATCGCAGTATTCTAAGCTAGTGATTTATACTGCTTAACATTCGCCAAAATTGTTCAACAACTAGACCAATTACATTTTTCAGTACTTGAAGGTTTAAATATATTTTAGAAATAGGCTCACATTTTCTCTTATAAAATATTACAACTATCCCAAGCTACATTACTTGAGAACAAATCATGCTACTTAGTGCATTCTAATACTCTTTTATGAGATGATTTATATTGCTTTTTATCTCAATAAGATGAGGTTTATATGGAGTTCAATCTCATCAGTCCAACAAATGTTTTAGTAGTTTTTGTCCAAACAATAAGAAATTCATTCTGGATTTTAATCTCATCATAGAAGAGGTCAGCCTTTTTAATAAATTATTGGGGGATTTTATATGTTCTTATTTTAATGAGATCAACAAATAGCTAGGTTTGACTTATACATTGATAAATAGAGAAGTAATTTCTTTAATGCTAACAGATGCAAGTAGCCTTATTCAATCAGTGTAACTTACGAGAAAAAATCACATGAACTGTAGATGGTTACATGATGTTATTCTTTAAAAAGGTTAAAAAGGCATCTGTGTTCTAACGAGAGACTAGAACATTATTTACAAGAAGAAAAAAATCACATGAACCAACTGTAGGCGATGACACGATGTTTTTCTTTAACAAGGTTAAAAAGGCATCTATGACCTAATGAGAGACTAGAAGATTTTTACCAAGTTGTTGGTGGGACTAATAAAATACACTCTTGCTCAAGAGATTCTAGAAGGTCCTCATTATGATATAGTATAGTGAAAACATATTCGATTATAATGGACTAGTTGATCTTCAATGTCCCTTCAGATATGAATGAGTGATCTTGACGAATCCAGAAAATCAATTTGAGGTCTAAATTGAACTTTATGTCTCTCTGAAGCATTTAACTTCATCTTTTTGGCTATTTGAATGGATCAATGGTTGCTTCTTATCTATATAAAAGTTGGAAGTTCGTCTTTATAGCTTTAGAAGAGTTTGAATTTCATTTTTATTGCTTCAAAATATATCAAATTTTAAAAATATGACTTGAAAAGGGATCCGCCTTAAATGAGATTTTAATTCATGTTCATGGTTTCAAAAATGATTTGATTTATTTAAAAAAAAAACCCAAGTAAATGTGATCGTAACAGTGAAGTATCCAACCAGTTTTGTATCTTGAAAAGGGGTCTACATAACTGCTATGGAAGCTGCAACAGAGTCAAGGTAATCCTTTACATGCAATAAGGGTCATTGTCTTACGCATCAGTTCAAAGCCCTTACTATGTCAACCCTGTTCAAAGTTTTTCAATGCACATCAACATGGCCAAATTTGTCAGCTGGAGCAGACCATGACAAACTAAATGAAATCATGTTAGTCCATCAGATCAAATTTTTAAGTATGGGTCCAAGAAAAACTTGGTTGAACTTCATGGAATCCCTCTTGAACTCGATGAAATCAAAACTGATAAGTTGGATTTTTACCCATCATCTGAATCACAGTGTTGATTATTTAATTATGAATACAATCAACCTAAGTATAAAAAAATAAATTTCTATATGCTTTATTATTACTGGCCTTGTGAAACTGTCCTCCAATCTTTCCCAAGGTCTCTATCTAGTGGTAGGATTTACCCCCATTATGGCTAGGAAACTCAAGAGAAGACTGTCTTCCTTCTATAAATACGAGGGATGGGGGCAATCATTGAGGAAGAGACGAGTGCTTGCAAGTGAAAAGGGTCAAGTATTGTCAAAACTGCCCTGTAACAAATGAATCTCTAGTATCCCACTACTAGACCTTGCACTTCTTGAAGAAGAACAGCAACAAATATTCTCCACTCTCTTCTTTTCAATAACTCTAGGTTTATAGTAATGAGATTCACTAGTCACTAACTCAACATTGGTGACTTCTTAGGTGACATTTGTGCATTCCATTCTTGTCTTGATGGGGTGGTATTAATCAATTAGGTGTCTTTTGGATCACCTGTTCACTCTTTTGTTTGCATGGTAGGGGTTCGACTTGTTGCCGTTTGCTGAGGCTATCAAAACTACTTAAAATATTTTTTTGGTAGTTTTAATGCTTGGCTAAAGCATCACCTTGCATGTGCTCTGGGGAATTCTCACCAGGCTCTTATGAGTGTAGGGACCTGAAAATTTTGCCATAGTAGTACGGAGGACAAAATTACAAACAAACTAACAAGACAAATTTTAAACGCCCTGCTAATTTGTGGGCTTTACAACAATGGTTCGAGTTGATGATGGCTAGTAGGAACCTAACCAGATTATATTTAAGTAATGAAATCAATGATACTTCAAAACTACGATCTTTCTGTTAATTATTCAAATGATGGGTCCCATCTTCCTTATCTTTAACTCAAAAACAACCCGTCAGGCTAGCACAACTTCCAAATGGTTCTTAGGATGTCCTCTCATTGGAGCCATCATTCAAACATTTGATGCAAAGAATCCCAATTCTTCTACTGGATCATTTGAATATTGCATAAAATTCTTAAATTCTCTGTGGATCATTTGGGCGTCACATAGCAGTATTTGAAATGCTCATACTATTAAGTTGTAGCCAACCCTAAACGGTTGCAATTGGCTATTAATGATGTTTTTTTTTCATTAAAGTGAATTATGTTTCGTAAGCACACGATATAAGTTGTCATACTAGATCAGGTGCATAACAAAAATGTAAAAGGCATCTTACCGTGCATTAATTAATATCAAGCTATGCACCATGTTGAGATTGTCAGTTAATGTCACAAATAGTTTATGCTATGCATGCAACTGCATGAATGTGCAATAGAAAGTTTTGAATTTTGTGTGAGCAGTGAATGGATAAGCATGATGGAGGCTAAATAGAATATCGTATGGCAATGATGGTGGTTCTTACTAAACTCGGTAAATTGATAATGAGGGCCAAAAACTTTTAAGACACCCAGCTCAAATGTACCCTTTAGATTTCTGCAAATGTTGCTTTTTACTCCCACAATTAGAAGTGTACTAGAGAATAGAAACTACTCCAAATTGAGCTAACAGTTCCAAGATTGCAAAATTGCACTCGTTGCACAAAATAAGAAACTTCAATGAAACTAAGAGGCTTACGATGATTGCAAAAGATTTGATTTGACTCAATGTCAGATCGGGCTTTGACCATTCTAGCTCTTTCTATGCGGTGTTGAGTTTTATATTGTATCCAAATTTCATGTTTAGCTGATAATTTTTATCATATGTTATGACATCTTTCTCCTCCATGTTTTTGTCTTTTTTCTCAATTGAACATTAGAAAACTTAGTGCAAATTTTTGTGATTATAGAGGCCCAAGAATTTTTTGCATCTTGTTTTGCTTCTTCCATCTTCTGGTGGGCGTTTTGAAGAGTGTGGCCTGGCACCCAAGTATGTTACTGTCTAGTCTGTGCATGGGAATTGCTTCTACTATATTTTCAATTTGTTTTGAGACCTGGATGGTAACAGAACATGAAAAGGTCTGTGTTCAGCTAAGATTCTTCAGTTAACTCTAGCTAATATTACTCTTTGAAAGATTCTATGACTTGAGTATTCTTATCTTTGCAGCAAGGTCATAAGATAAATCTGCTGAGTGATACCTTTTGGCTGATGACCTTATTCGAGTCTGCTTCTCTTCTTGGTAGTCAAGGGATTGCAAATCTTTTAATCAAGGGTCTTGAGAGGGGGCTTCTTTTGCCATCTGCCCTTGCAGCCCTTTTGGCCATTATAAGCATTCGTTATTTAAGGAAGGAATGGAATGGAAACTACCAAAATGCTACTATCGAAAATTATCAGAAGTCATTTACAGTGCGCATTCTTGCTGGTAAGGTTTTTGAACGCAGATGCAACCTGTATTTTTGTTCAAAGGCTAGTTACTCTAGTTGATTGAATGGTTAAGGAATAGTGATTCTGTCATTTTCTTTTTTGGTTTCCTCTTTTAATCTACAAGATTAAAAATTATAGAGTAGGTGAAAAAGTGAAGATGGAAACTCAGATGGATATTGTAAATTGAAGTTGATTAAGAAAAGAGTTGATTTATTTTTATGCTACTTATTATCCTATCCACTATAGCAGGCCTATCGATCAGTTTCTTGCTTCTGCAATTGACTTAATGGTCTAATGAAATTTTAGTTTGATTGGTGGAAATTTTATTATTCTTGCAAGCGTACGAGTTCATGCGTGCGCTTTAGCGCTATTTAGTTCGCTATAATGCAGTTTGCATTGTTATCTTGGTAATTTTATTATTCAGATAATGATGTCATTAGTGTTGTTGGTTTAATGATGTCTTCAATGATGAAATGTTATTAGATTATATCAACGGTGATTATTTTCTTTTACCATTGTCAATTTTTTGGAACATCAGACAACCTGACATAGGGTTCGTTTGGGAGGGCGTTGGGAGCGCGGTGCAGGGAGTGGCTGCGAAGTTCGACCGTTTGGGAGCATGTCGGGGCAACAACGTCCCGCTTTTTTGGTTAAACGCCGCTCACGGATAGCTTTTTATGGATCAAGCTTTGTTGTTCGACCTTTGACCCCCGTTGTTCTACCCTAATTCTCCTCTCTTCAATCCCAACTCCCTCGTCGCTCTGACGAAAGTTCCTTTGTCGTTTAACCCTGACTACCTCACTCTGCTTCCTCTTCAGCTCGAAACCCCGAACTTTGTTGTTCGACCCCGACTCCCTCTGTTGTTCGACCCTGACTCCCTCACTCGACTCCTCTGCTCCTCTGCTCCTCTGCTGTTCGACCTCTGGCGAAAGATTTTTGTTCAGGAGAATAATTTTGAAGAGATTTATTATGGAAAAATGAGATGCGTTGTGAATGCTTGCTGAGGGTTGGTCATGAGAAGTGAAGAATTTTATGGTAATGAGATGATAACACTCGTACCTTTTTTGAATTGAGGAATATACTAGAAAAATACATTTGAGTGNGAATGGATCAATGGTTGCTTCTTATCTATATAAAAGTTGGAAGTTCGTCTTTATAGCTTTAGAAGAGTTTGAATTTCATTTTTANAAATGGATCAATGGTTGCTTCTTATCTATATTAAAGTTGGAAGTTCGTCTTTATAGCTTTAGAAGAGTTTGAATTTCATTTTTATTGCTTCAAAATATATCAAATTTTAAAAATATGACTTGAAAAGGGATCCGCCTTAAATGAGATTTTAATTCATGTTCATGGTTTCAAAAATGATTTGATTTATTTAAAAAAAAAACCCAAGTAAATGTGATCGTAACAGTGAAGTATCCAACCAGTTTTGTATCTTGAAAAGGGGTCTACATAACTGCTATGGAAGCTGCAACAGAGTCAAGGTAATCCTTTACATGCAATAAGGGTCATTGTCTTACGCATCAGTTCAAAGCCCTTACGCTGTCAACCCTGTTCAAAGTTTTTCAATGCACATCAACATGACCAAATTTGTCAGCTGGAGCAGACCATGACAAACTAAATGAAATCATGTTAGTCCATCAGATCAAATTTTTAAGTATGGGTCCAAGAAAAACTTGGTTGAACTTCATGGAATCCCTCTTGAACTCGATGAAATCAAAACTGATAAGTTGGATTTTTACCCATCATCTGAATCACAGTGTTGATTATTTAATTATGAATACAATCAACCTAAGTATAAAAAAATAAATTTCTATATGCTTTATTATTACTGGCCTTGTGAAACTGTCCTCCAATCTTTCCCAAGGTCTCTATCTAGTGGTAGGATTTNTATGTCAACCCTGTTCAAAGTTTTTCAATGCACATCAACATGGCCAAATTTGTCAGCTGGAGCAGACCATGACAAACTAAATGAAATCATGTTAGTCCATCAGATCAAATTTTTAAGTATGGGTCCAAGAAAAACTTGGTTGAACTTCATGGAATCCCTCTTGAACTCGATGAAATCAAAACTGATAAGTTGGATTTTTACCCATCATCTGAATTACAGTGTTGATTATTTAATTATGAATACAATCAACCTAAGCATAAAAAAATAAATTTCTATGTGCTTTATTATTACTGGCCTTGTGAAACTGTCCTCCAATCTTTCCCAAGGTCTCTATCTAGTGGTAGGATTTACCCCCATTATGGCTAGGAAACTCAAGAGAAGACTGTCTTCCTTCTATAAATACGAGGGATGGGGGCAATCATTGAGGAAGAGACGAGTGCTTGCAAGTGAAAATGGTCAAGTATTGTCAAAACTGCCCTGTAACAAATGAATCTCTAGTATCCCACTACTAGACCTTGCACTTCTTGAAGAAGAACAGCAACAAATATTCTCCACTCTCTTCTTTTCAATAACTCTAGGTTTATAGTAATGAGATTCACTAGTCACTAACTCAACATTGGTGACTTCTTAGGTGACATTTGTGCATTCCATTCTTGTCTTGATGGGGTGGTATTAATCAATTAGGTGTCTTTTGGATCACCTGTTCACTCTTTTGTTTGCATGGTAGGGGTTCGACTTGTTGCCGTTTGCTGAGGCTATCAAAACTACTTAAAATATTTTTTTGGTAGTTTTAATGCTTGGCTAAAGCATCACCTTGCATGTGCTCTGGGGAATTCTCACCAGGCTCTTATGAGTGTAGGGACCTGAAAATTTTGCCATAGTAGTACGGAGGACAAAATTACAAACAAACTAACAAGACAAATTTTAAACGCCCTGCTAATTTGTGGGCTTTACAACAATGGTCCGAGTTGATGATGGTCTAGTAGGAACCTCACTAGATTTTATTTAAGTAATGAAATCAATGATACTTCAAAACTACGATCTTTCTGTTAATTTTTCAAATGATGGGTCCCATCTTCCTTATCTTTAACTCAAAAATAACTCGTCAGGCTAGCACAACTTCCAAATGGTTCTTAGGATGTCCTCTCATTGGAGCCATCATTCAAACATTTGATGCAAAGAATCCCAATTCTTCTACTGGATCATTTGAATATCGCATAAAATTCTTAAGTTCTCTGTGGATCATTTGGGCGTCACATAGCCAACCTAAACGGTTGCAATCGGCTAATAATGATGTTTTTTTCTTTTTTCATTAAAGCGAATTATGTTTCATAAGCACAAGTTATAAGTTGTCCTGCTAGATCAGGTGCATAACAAAAATGGTAAAAGGCATCTTACGGTGCATTAATTAATATCAAGCTATGCACTATGTTGAGATTGTCAGTTAATGTCACAAATAGTTTATGCTATGCAAGCAACTGCATAAATGTGCAATAGAAAGTTTTAAATTTTGTTTGAGCAGTGAATGGATAAGCATGATGGAGGCTAAAATAGAATGTCGTATGGCAATGATGGTGGTTCTTACTAAACTTGGTAGATTGATAATGAGGGCCAAAAACTTTTAAGACACCCAGTTCAAATGTACCCTTTAGATTTCTACAAATGTTGCTTTTTACTCCCACAATTAGAAGTGTACTAGAGAATAGAAACTACTCCAAATTTAGCTAACAGTTCCAAGATTGCAACATAGCACTCGTTGCACTAAATAAGAAACTGCAATGAGACTAAGAAGCTTACGATGATTGCAAAAGATTTATTTGACTCAATGTCAGACCGGGCTTTGACCTTTCTAGCTCTTTCTATGCTGTGTTGACTTTTTTATTGCTTCCAAATTTCATGTTTAGCTGATAATTTTTATCATATGTTATGACATCTTTCTCCTCCATGTTTTTGTCTTTTTTCTCAATTGAACATTAGAAAACTTAGTGCAAATTTTTGTGATTATAGAGGCCCAAGAATTTTTTGCATCTTGTTTTGCTTCTTCCATCTTCTGGTGGGCGTTTTGAAGAGTGTGGCCTGGCACCCAAGTATGTTACTGTCTAGTCTGTGCATGGGAATTGCTTCTACTATATTTTCAATTTGTTTTGAGACCTGGATGGTAACAGAACATGAAAAGGTCTGTGTTCAGCTAAGATTCTTCAGTTAACTCTAGCTAATATTACTCTTTGAAAGATTCTATGACTTGAGTATTCTTATCTTTGCAGCAAGGTCATAAGATAAATCTGCTGAGTGATACCTTTTGGCTGATGACCTTATTCGAGTCTGCTTCTCTTCTTGGTAGTCAAGGGATTGCAAATCTTTTAATCAAGGGTCTCGAGAGGGGGCTTCTTTTGCCATCTGCCCTTGCAGCCCTTTTGGCCATTATAAGCATTCGTTATTTAAGGAAGGAATGGAATGGAAACTACCAAAATGCTACTATCGAAAATTATCAGAAGTCATTTACAGTGCGCATTCTTGCTGGTAAGGTTTTTGAACGCAGATGCAACCTGTATTTTTGTTCAAAGGCTAGTTACTCTAGTTGATTGAATGGTTAAGGAATAGTGATTCTGTCATTTTCTTTTTTGGTTTCCTCTTTTAATCTACAAGATTAAAAATTATAGAGTAGGTGAAAAAGTGAAGATGGAAACTCAGATGGATATTGTAAATTGAAGTTGATTACGAAAAGAGTTGATTTATTTTTATGCTACTTATTATCCTATCCACTATAGCAGGCCTATCGATCAGTTTCTTGCTTCTGCAATTGACTTAATGGTCTAATGAAATTTTAGTTTGATTGGTGGAAATTTTATTATTCTTGCAAGCGTACGAGTTCATGCGTGCGCTTTAGCGCTATTTAGTTCGCTATAATGCAGTTTGCATTGTTATCTTGGTAATTTTATTATTCAGATAATGATGTCATTAGTGTTGTTGGTTTAATGATGTCTTCAATGATGAAATGTTATTAGATTATATCAACGGTGATTATTTTCTTTTACCATTGTCAATTTTTTGGAACATCAGACAACCTGACATAGGGTTCGTTTGGGAGGGCGTTGGGAGCGCGGTGCAGGGAGTGGCTGCGAAGTTCGACCGTTTGGGAGCATGTCGGGGCAACAACGTCCCGCTTTTTTGGTTAAACGCCGCTCACGGATAGCTTTTTATGGATCAAGCTTTGTTGTTCGACCTTTGACCCCCGTTGTTCTACCCTAATTCTCCTCTCTTCAATCCCAACTCCCTCGTCGCTCTGACGAAAGTTCCTTTGTCGTTTAACCCTGACTACCTCACTCTGCTTCCTCTTCAGCTCGAAACCCCGAACTTTGTTGTTCGACCCCGACTCCCTCTGTTGTTCGACCCTGACTCCCTCACTCGACTCCTCTGCTCCTCTGCTCCTCTGCTGTTCGACCTCTGGCGAAAGATTTTTGTTCAGGAGAATAATTTTGAAGAGATTTATTATGGAAAAATGAGATGCGTTGTGAATGCTTGCTGAGGGTTGGTCATGAGAAGTGAAGAATTTTATGGTAATGAGATGATAACACTCGTACCTTTTTTGAATTGAGGAATATACTAGAAAAATACATTTGAGTGCTCTTGTATCAGGCTTATCCCATTGTTGTTTGTTGATGTGAATATAAGCTTCAATCAAGATAAATGGATTAATGGATAATATCTTTCTTATTTATCTTACACTACTTGTATTTCTTGAGCATTGAAGATGATTTTATATTTTTAGAAATTGAGAGGTCAATAGATATGTGTCTGAATTTTTGTACTTTATCTGAAGTGAATTTATGTTTCTGAAGTATCAAATGTATGACTATGACAGCTCTGTTACTAACATAATTACTAAAGAGAGACAAAATGATCATTTGTCCAGAAGCAACTACGACACAAGTTTTTTCAAACAGCTGAAATAAACAACCAGTCAGTTTCCTTACAGCAGTTTCTTGGGACAGCTAAGCTGTAGCTGCCCCAAACAAACCCATAGTGTGGTAGATGTAGACAAAATTTAGACATCTTCAAAATAGAAATTAAATAACATATATGAATTTGTTATTTGAAGTTTTCAATGAATCAAAAACGTAGACATCTGCCTTAATTAAAAAAATTTCAACTCGAGGCTCATCTCAAATCTAGTCGCACCACAAATATCTCGAGGTTCAAACCTCATTTTAATTAGTGAGGTTTATACTTTTTTCATCTGACACATATGCCTTGAGAATTTATACCTCAGGTGTTTGAGGCAACTTTTCAATCAAATTATCCAAAAACAAATTATATTATATTTATATTACATTTATATTAATATATCCAATACACTTCCTCTAAAAAAATAATTNATCTGACACATATGCCTTGAGAATTTATACCTCAGGTGTTTGAGGCAAATTTTCAATCAAATTATCCAAAACAAATTATATTATATTTATATTACATTTATATTAATATATCCAATACACTTCCTCTAAAAAAATAATTTAAATATGATTATTTAATTATTATATTAATTTTGTTTATTTTAAATTATATTGGATATAATATTAATTGATATAGAGATTAATAAGAAAATTATAGTTATTGAAGAACATTTTGAAGGTTCCAATAAGATATAACTAGACAATGATATATATATTTTTTATTCTCTTCATGTTATTGAAGAACATTATGTTATAGATATTAATAATCATAATTAATTGATATAGAGATTAATAATCATAATGTTATTGAAGAACATTATGAAGGTTCCACGTAGCTATAAAATGTTAAGAATTGGGGCAAGATTTAAAACATCATTTGAATCTAATTTAATAAATTTTGTTTTATTTTATTTTCTTCATGAATACTTTTAAATGATTATAAATCTTTGTAGCCTTGTAGTCAATTAGTTTTTTTTCAAAATACTACTCATCAAAGATATATTTATGATTGATTAGTAGTATTTCGAGCCAAAACGAGCCGAACATGAANTTCATAATGTTATTGAAGAACATTATGAAGGTTCCACGTAGCCATAAAATGTTAAGAATTGGGGCAAGATTTAAAACATCATTTGAATCTAATTTAATAAATTTTGTTTTATTTTATTTTCTTCATGAATACTTTTAAATGATTATAAATCTTTGTAGCCTTGTAGTCAATTAATTTTTTTTCAAAATACTACTCATCAAAGATATATTTATGATTGATTAGTAGTATTTCGAGCCAAAACGAGCCGAACATGAACGAACAAATATTTGTTCGTGTTCGGCTCGTTAACTTAGCGAACGAGCCGAACACGAGCTTCTTAACGAATCGAACACGAGTTGTTCGTGAACAACGAGCCATTTTGACAGCCCTACTAGCTACTAGTCTTCAAGTCCTTGTCTCGGAATTTTGACTGCTTCATGCTTGCACTTAGGTTCTAGTTTTTTTTTTTTTTTAGTTTTATAACCGTGCATTAAATTTTTGTTGTTTGTTAAACTAAATCAATTTTGATAAATAGGTCTGTTTCTCTTTACTAAACATGCTTCGTCTTTTTTCGATGTTATTATTTTGGTTGAGTCACGTTTGAAATCCCTAGTTTCTTTCCAAGATGACCTTCAACTCATTTTGAAATTGCATTGAATTTATCAAAATTGGGCCTGTACTGCTGATCAGGGAAAATGTTGTCTTACATTCATATGATATATATATTTTGGCTTTATCAAAGTATATTTTTCTTAGGATAATGTTTTGTCATTTAAGCAGAATTCCTGCTTTCATAATATTTCTACATTGTGAGTTTGNGTTGAAGAACATTTTGAAGGTTCCAATAAGATATAACTAGACAATGATATATATATATTTTTATTTTCTTCATGTTATTGAAGAACATTATGTTATAGATATTAATAATCATAATTAATTGATATAGAGATTAATAATNTATTAAATTATTAATTTAATACAAATAAGAAAATAATTTCTCACCTGAACCCTTAAATGACTTTCTCTTTTTCTTGAATTCCCATTTTTTTAATTAGCGATAGTTGCACCTTTTAAAATCCGTCTATATTACTCCCCACTTACGCAATCTTCATACAATCTCTCCCTATCTTTCAAGCATGTTGTTAATTAACACATCTAATTTAAAATCATAATTTTTTAAATTAATATTCAATAATCGACAATAGTATAACTATGTAAGAATTTATGATTAAAGCATTAACCTCTTTTTACTTCAGACTTCACCTTCGCCATCAAATCCTAAGAATTTATCAGCCTATAATTCCTGCTTTAATTTAAAATATTGTTAGTATTTAGTAATAAAAATGTATATTTAATTTAATTAATTAATNAAACACGAGCTTCTTAACGAACCGAACACGAGTTGTTCGTGAACAACGAGCCATTTTGACAGCCCTACTAGCTACTAGTCTTCTGGTCCTTGTCTCGGAATTTTGACTGCTTCATGCTTGCACTTAGGTTCTTTTTTTTTTTTTAGTTTTATAACCGTGCATTAAATTTTTGTTGTTTGTTAAACTAAATCAATTTTGATAAATAGGTCTGTTTCTCTTTACTAAACATGCTTCGTCTTTTTCGATGTTATTATTTTGGTTGAGTCACGTTTGAAATCCCTAGTTTCTTTCCAAGATGACCTTCAACTCATTTTGAAATTGCATTGAATTTATCAAAATTGGGCCTGTAGTGCTGATCAGGGAAAATGTTGTCTTACATTCAAATGATATATATATTTTGGTTTTATCAAAGTATATTTTTTCTTAGGATAATGTTTTGTCATTTAAGCAGAATTCCTGCTTTCATAATATTTCTACATTGTAAGTTTGGTATATCGTGTTTGACCGTATAATTCAGTGTTACATTTTTTCTGATTTTATTATGAGAAATATATGCTTACTTGGTATGCCTTCATTTGAAGATTTGATCTGATGTCCTGTTCTATTTCCTCATATAAGTTTCTCTCTGNGGAGGACAAAATTACAAACAAACTAACAAGACAAATTTTAAACGCCCTGCTAATTTGTGGGCTTTACAACAATGGTCCGAGTTGATGATGGTCTAATAGGAAGATTTTATTTTAGTAATGAAATCAATGATACTTCAAAACTACGATCTTTCTGTTAATTTTTCAAATGATGGGTCCCATCTTCCTTATCTTTAACTCAAAAATAACCCGTCAGGCTAGCACAACTTCCAAATGGTTCTTAGGATGTCCTCTCATTGGAGCCATCATTCAAACATTTGATGCAAAGAATCCCAATTCTTCTACTGGATCATTTGAATATTGCATAAAATTCTTAAATTCTCTGTGGAGCATTTGGGCGTCACATAGCCAACCTAAATGGTTGCAATCGGCTAATAATGATGTTTTTTTTCTTTTTTCATTAAAGCGAATTATGTTTCATAAGCACAAGTTATAAGTTGTCATGCTAGATCAGGTGCATAACAAAAATGGTAAAAGGCATCTTACGGTGCATTAATTAATATCAAGCTATGCACTATGTTGAGATTGTCAGTTAATGTCACAAATAGTTTATGCTATGCATGCAACTGCATAAATGTGCAATAGAAAGTTTTAAATTTTGTGTGAGCAGTGAATGGATAAGCATGATGGAGGCTAAAATAGAATGTCGTATGGCAATGATGGTGGTTCTTACTAAACTTGGTAGATTGATAATGAGGGCCAAAAACTTTTAAGACACCCAGTTCAAATGTACCCTTTAGATTTCTGCAAATGTTGCTTTTTACTCCCACAATTAGAATTGTACTAGAGAATAGAAACTACTCCAAATTTAGCTAACAGTTCCAAGATTGCAACATAGCACTCGTTGCACTAAATAAGAAACTGCAATGAGACTAAGAAGCTTACGATGATTGCAAAAGATTTGATTTGACTCAATGTCAGACCGGGCTTTGACCTTTCTAGCTCTTTCTATGCTGTGTTGACTTTTTTATTGCATCCAAATTTCATGTTTAGCTGATAATTTTTATCATATGTTATGACATCTTTCTCCTCCATGTTTTTGTCTTTTTCCCCAATTGAACATTAGAAAACTTAGTGCAATTTTTTGTGATTATAGAGGCCCAAGAATTTTTTGCATCTTGTTTTGCTTCTTCCATCTTCTGGTGGGCGTTTTGAAGAGTGTGGCCTGGCACCCAAGTATGTTACTGTCTAGTCTGTGCATGGGAATTGCTTCTACTATATATTCAATTTGTTTTGAGAGCTGGATGGTAACAGAACATGAAAAGGTCTGTGTTCAGCTAAGATTCTTCAGTTAACTCTAGCTAATATTACTCTTTGAAAGATTCTATGACTCGAGTATTCTTATCTTTGCAGCAAGGTCATAAGATAAATCTGCTGAGTGATACCTTTTGGCTGATGACCTTATTTGAGTCTGCTTCTCTTCTTGGTAGTCAAGGGCTTGCAAATCTTTTAATCAAGGGCCTTGAGAGGGGGCTTCTTTTGCCATCTGCCCTTGCAGCCCTTTTGGCAATTATAAGCATTCATTATTTAAGGAAGGAATGGAATGGAAACTACCAAAATGCTACTATTGAAAATTATCAGAAGTCATTTACAGTGCGCATTCTTGCTGGTAAGGTTTTTGAATGCAGATGCAACCTGTATTTTTGTTCAAAGGCTAGTTACTCTAGTTGATTGAATGGTTAAGGAATAGTGATTCTGTCATTTTCTTTTTTGGTTTCCTCTTTTAATCTACAAGATTAAAAATTATAGAGTAGGTGAAAAAGTGAAGATGGAAACTCAGATGGATATTGTAAATTGAAGTTGATTAAGAAAAGAGTTGATTTATTTTTATGCTACTTATTATCCTATCCACTATAGCAGGCCTACCGATCAGTTTCTTGCTTCTGCAATTGACTTAATGGTCTAATGAAATTTTAGTTTGATTGGTGGAAATTTTATTATTCTTGCAAGCGTACGAGTTCATGCGTGCGCTTTAGGGCTATTTAGTTCGCTATAATGCAGTTTGCATTGTTATCTTGGTAATTTTATTATTCAGATAATGATGTCATTAGTGTTGTTGGTTTAATGATGTCTTCAATGATGAAATGTTATTAGATTATATCAATGGTGATTATTTTCTTTTACCATTGTCAATTTTTTGGAACATCAGACAACCAGACATAGGGTTCGTTTGGGAGGGCGTTGGGAGCGCGGTGCAGGGAGCAGCTGCGAAGTTCGACCGTTTGGGAGCATGTCGGGGCAACGACGTCCCGCTTTTTTGGTTAAACGCCGCTCACGGATAGCTTTTTATGGATCGAGCTCTGTTGTTCGACCTTTGGCCCCCGTTGTTCTACCCTAATTCTCCTCTCTTCAATCCCAACTCCCTCGTCGCTCTGACGAAAGTTCCTTTGTCGTTTGACCCTGACTACCTCACTCTGCTTCCTCTTCAGCTCAAAACCTCGAACTTTGTTGTTCGACCCCGACTCCCTGTGTTGCTCGACCCTGACTCCCTCACTCGACTCCTCTGCTCCTCTGTTGTTCGACCTCTGGCGAAAGATTTTTGTTCAGGAGAATAATTTTGAAGAGATTTATTATGGAAAAATGAGATGCGTTGTGAATGCTTGTTGAGGGTTGGTCATGAGAAGTGAAGAATCTTATGGTAATGAGATGATAACACTCGTACCTTTTTTGAATTGAGGAATATACTAGAAAAATACATTTGAGTGCTCTAGTATCAGGCTTATCCCATTGTTGTTTGTTGATGTGAATATAAGCTTCAATCAAGATAAATGGATTAATGGATAATATCTTTCTTATTTATCTTACACTACTTGTATTTCTTGAGCATTGAAGATGATTTTATATTTTTAGAAATTGAGAGATCAATAGATATGTGTCTGAATTTTTGTACTTTATCTGAAGTGAATTTATGTTTCTGAAGTATCAAATGTATGACTATGACAGCTCTGTTACTAACATAATTACTAAAGAGAGACAAAATGATCATTTGTCCAGAAGCAACTACGACACAAGTTTTTTCAAACAGCTGAAATAAACAACCAGTCAGTTTCCTTACAGCAGTTTCTTGGGACAGCTAAGCTGTAGCTGCCCCAAACAAACCCATAGTGTGGTAGATGTAGACAAAATTTAGACATCTTCAAAATAGAAATTAAATAACATATATGAATTTGTTATTTGAAGTTTTCAATGAATAAAAAACGTAGACATCTGCCTTAATTAAAAAAATTTCAACTCGAGGCTCATCTCAAATCTAGTCGCACCACAAATATCTCGAGGTTCAAACCTCATTTTAATTAGTGAGGTTTATACTTTTTTCATCTGACACATATGCCTTGAGAATTTATACCTCAGGTGTTTGAGGCAAATTTTCAATCAAATTATCCAAAACAAATTATATTATATTTATATTACATTTATATTAATATATCCAATACACTTCCTCTAAAAAAATAATTTAAATATGATTATTTAATTATTATATTAATTTTGTTTATTTTAAATTATATTGGATATAATATTAATTGATATAGAGATTAATAAGAAAATTATAGTTGTTGAAGAACATTTTGAAGGTTCCAATAAGATATAACTAGACAATGATATATATATTTTTTATTCTCTTCATGTTATTGAAGAACATTATGTTATAGATATTAATAATCATAATTAATTGATATAGAGATTAATATTCATAATGTTATTGAAGAACATTATGAAGGTTCCACGTAGCTATAAAATGTTAAGAATTGGGGCAAGATTTAAAACATCATTTGAATCTAATTTAATAAATTTTGTTTTATTTTATTTTCTTCATGAATACTTTTAAATGATTATAAATCTTTGTAGCCTTGTAGTCAATTAATTTTTTTAAAAAATACTACTCATCAAAGATATATTTATGATTGATTAGTAGTATTTCGAGCCAAAACGAGCCGAACATGAACGAACAAATATTTGTTCGTGTTCGGCTCGTTAACTTAGCGAACGAGCCAAACACGAGCTTCTTAACGAACCGAACACGAGTTGTTCGTGAACAACGAGCCATTTTGACAGCCCTACTAGCTACTAGTCTTCTGGTCCTTGTCTCGGAATTTTGACTGCTTCATGCTTGCACTTAGGTTCTTTTTTTTTTTTTAGTTTTATAACCGTGCATTAAATTTTTGTTGTTTGTTAAACTAAATCAATTTTGATAAATAGGTCTGTTTCTCTTTACTAAACATGCTTCGTCTTTTTTCGATGTTATTATTTTGGTTGAGTCACGTTTGAAATCCCTAGTTTCTTTCCAAGATGACCTTCAACTCATTTTGAAATTGCATTGAATTTATCAAAATTGGGCCTGTACTGCTGATCAGGGAAAATGTTGTCTTACATTCATATGATATATATATTTTGGCTTTATCAAAGTATATTTTTCTTAGGATAATGTTTTGTCATTTAAGCAGAATTCCTGCTTTCATAATATTTCTACATTGTGAGTTTGGTATATCGTGTTTGACCGTATAATTCAGTGTTACATTTTTTCTGATGTTATTATGAGAAATATATGTTTACTTGGTATGCCTTCATTTGAAGATTTGATCTGATGTCCTGTTCTATTTCCTCATATAAGTTTCTCTCTGCCTGGCAGACAAAAGCATATGGATGCTAGGGTGGGCTCAAGCAAGCGTCCATTTTTCCTTGTCAGTCTTTTGGATTCTTTGGGCTCCAACCATAGTGGTATAGTTGACATTATTTTTCCATTGAACTTCCTTTCTTTAAAATTCTTTCTGCTGTGATGGTATTTTGGTCTACTCTCTAAATACTTGACACTGTCATTGTTGGAACCCAAGCCTCGAATGTGAAAAGTGGAGGTTTGCATTAGGTAGTCGATAACCAGTGTAGAATTCGTTTAAAAATCATGACATGAATCCTTTTGATCATTGTGTAAATGTTAGGCCATCCCCTGAAAGCGACGAGTTGTATGATTTGAATACAGTGAAAAGTGTGCAAGTGTCGCTACATGGACACCCGGGTGTAGTGTCAAATAAACAAGAGTTCTCACATTACAGACCGATGCAGATAAAGAAGTTAGTCAATGAAACTAATATTAGTATATGATCTTGAAATATAAGCACTCTCACATGTAAATTAATTGAATTGGTTGATATTATAATTCATAGAAAGATAAATATTTTATGTATTCAAGAAATCTAAGGAAAAACTTGAATTATGNTGAGTTGTATGATTTGAATAGAGTGAAAAGTGTGCAAGTGTCGCTACATGGACGCCCGAGTGTAGTGTCAAATAAACAAGAGTTCTCACATTACAGACCGATGCGGATAAAGAAGTTAGTCAATGAAACTAATATTAGTATATGATTTTGAAATATAAGTACTCTCACATGTAAATTAATTGAATTAGTTGATATTATAATTCATAGAAAGATAAATATTTTATGTATTCAAGAAATCTAAGGAAAAACTTGAATTATGGAGGTCTACATTGGAGTCTAAAGGCCTTCGTTTGAGTAGAACTAAAACTGAATACACGGAATGTAATTTTAGTAGTAGTAGCTCTAGTAACAGAGTTATAACTATGAGTGATCAAATTATTAAAAGATGCGAACACTTTAGATATCTTGGGTCTATTGTTCAAAGTGACGGTGATATAGATGGGGAAGTTATTAGTAGAATTCAATTGGCTGGTTGAAGTGGGGGAATGCTTCGGGTCTATNATACGAACACTTTAGATATCTTGGGTCTATTGTTCAAAGTGATGGTGATATAGATGGGGAAGTTATTAGTAGAATTCAATTGGCTGGTTGAAGTGGGGGAATGCTTCGGGTCTATTGTGTGATAGAAATTTACCGCTTAGACTGGAAGGAACATTTTATAAGATGGTGATGAGACCTGCAATGCTTTATGGCGTTGAATGTTGGTATAGGTGGATGAGTGGCTTTACACTTAGAGAGAAAATGTGAAATGAATATATCCGTGATAGGTTTAGTGTAGCTCTAGTGGCAGACAAAATTAGAGATGGTCGTCCTAGATGGTTTGGTTACATTAAACGTCGAGNCACCTGCAATGCTTTATGGCGCTGAATGTTGGTATAGGTGGATCAGTGGATTTACACTTAGAGAGAAAATGTGAAATGAATATATCCGTGATAGGGTTAGTGTAGCTCTAGTGGCAGACAAAATTAGAGATGGTCGTCCTAGATGGTTTGGTTACATTAAACGTCGAGTGTTATTCTTGAATCTATAAATCACAGTCTTTCATTAGTCAAAGCCATTGCTTTTGTCTCAGGTTTAACTTCTATATAAAAGGATATTTTAAACTTTTATGATTAATGAAAACCTCAC
>JXCR01061216.1:23225-38247 GCA_002079205.1 Phalaenopsis hybrid cultivar
ACTTAAAAAAGTTTTGCATTTAAAGAGTATTTTATGCTACCGGAAGAATATTCAATGTTTCTCTAACATTTTAGGCATGCTTCTCTTTACTTTTAGAATATATCAAGATATATCGATAAATATGATCACAAAACGGTCTAAATAAGATTTGAAGACTATTCATAAGAATATTAAATCAACAAGAAGATTAATCATTCTAAATCGTAACATATATATATATATATATATATATATATATATATATATATATATATATATATATATATTATGTGCTCTACGTTCCGGCTCATTGCTGCGGCCTCTAGCATAAGTCCCTCGAGACGGCGGTTCGAATCCCGTGGCGCGGGCTCTTCGGATCAATTAAAACACACCTGAGTTTTGACCCAAATGGGGGAAGCGCTATTTGTATGGAGCCAAGCAGCTCATGACTGGACTGAAATGGATACATTACTCTCACATTAATGAAGAGGTATATCCCAAGTATTATTCGTGAGCATAGTACTACTAGATCATTAGAGAAATTAATATAACACCTTTCTTTAGACCTAGTGCGATTTACAGTTTGGTTGTTCCCGCATCTTTGGCCGCCCTTTATATCAACAATGCATGAATTTATGCGTCTGCACATCTTCATGACATTTCTANTGTTTTGCTTTTTATGCAACCCATGCTCTCCTTAGACAGTTTAAGGGTCCATTTGGGGCCGCTTTTTTCTAGCGGCGCGGCCTCAAACCGCGAACAGTATCTGTTTGTCTCACGACTTCGCGGCCACACGACGCAAAAGCGGGCGAAAAGCAGGCTGCGGGATCGACCCCGCGGCCCCAGCTTTCGCCTCGCTAATAATCCAAATTACCCCCGCTTCGTTTCTGCCCTAGCGTGCGTTGCCAAGCCATCTCGCCATCGCGTGGAGATTCCGACCACGCGGCCCCTGCGCTTCTTTCCCGACCAACAAATTCAGGAAGCAGGAGATACGTATTCCAAATTACCCTCTGCGCCTTCTTTTATTGTTTTTAATCTCTCCACTTTAGGAAGCAAGAGGTCTCACCATGCTTAATTCCCTTCAGGTACGTAATCGCAATCCAGGAAGCAGGAGGTTTCACCATGCTTAATTCCCTCTGCCTTTCTTTTTTCTCACCTCTCCATTTCTCTTCTCTCCGTGCCGTTGCTAGTACCCAAAATCATTCTGTTTTCCTTCCCGAAACTCTCACATTGCTTATTCTCTCTCTGCTTTGATGGAAAGAAAGGTTGATTACGATTCTAATTAGTGAAACACTTGCTTTAACGTCTGATCTTATTAAAATTGATTCAAAATTTTAGATGGTTGCCTTGCAATGTCTGATCTTTTACTGTAGTTGCACCTTCTTCTTACAGGAATAATTTTGCTGCATCTTCTTGCTTTAACGTCTAATCTTATTAAAATTAATTCAAAATTCAGATGTATTTTCCTGATGAAATAAAGCAAATTTGATCTCCATGACAGCAATTTTTTCATTTAATTTGTTTAATTATGCGGAAACTTTCTTTACACCAACAGATAGAGGTAGTAAACTCCACAATATTGTAAGTCAATGACCTTAGGAGAGAGAGAGGTCCCAAGCTGAAAATGATGTGAGTTGAAATTATTGGAGGATTTAAAAGCTGATGGTATAGAGCTTTCATTGGCAAGGTCTTAGAATTGTAAATACTTAACAGATTAAGCTTGCAGCTGTGGTTATTGGTTACTGGCTTCAACATTTGGGTTTGGAATTGAAATTTTAGTTTATAAGACTAAATCATACATTCTGTTTAGTTTGATTGAAAAAAGAGCTATTGTGTGTGGACATACTAACTGTTGACCTCATTTTTAGTGAGGTCTTAGCCTCCTAATCTTAGAACCTAGGATCTAGCCTTAGGAGTTNACTTGTGTTCGTCTCGTTTATATTTTGAGCTAAAAAAGCGTGTTCGTGTTTAACTCGTTTACTTAACGAGTCGAACATAAGCTATTCACGAACAAAGAGTCGTTTGGACAACCCTAATCACGTATCCATAAAATGTTAAGGGTTGGGACAACATTTAAATTTTATTATTTATATTAAAACAATATTTGAATCTAATTTAATAATTTTTATTCTATTTTCTTAATTAATACTTTNGCTTGTGTTCGTCTCGTTTATATTTAGCGAACCAGCTGAATGCGAGCTTCTTAACTAGCTAAACACGAACTGTTCAGAAACAACGAGCCTTTTTGACAACCCTAGAAGCAAGCGACCCGCTCTTCTTTACACAACTCTCTTCTTCTTCATTCTTCAGGGTTGTTTCTTCCTTCTCCTTCTTTTTCATTGTCTCTCAGTTTCTCGCTCTCTTGCTCTTTTGGATTCCTATNAAATTTTTGTTGTGTTGGGCTCATTAACTTAGCGAACCAGCTGAATGCGAGCTTCTTAACCAGCCAAACACGAACTGTTCAGAAACAACGAGCCTTTTTGACAGCCCTAGAAGCAAGCGACCCCCTCTTCTTTACACAACTCTCTTCTTCTTCATTCTTCACGGTTGTTTCTTCCTTCTCCTTCTTTTTCATTGTCTCTCAGTTTCTCGCTCTCTTGCTCTTTTGGATTCCTATGGTTCAAAAGAGGCATTCGCTTCCTTAAACAAAATAATCTAGACATGCTTCTTTCCGAACCGATCCGAACAAATTATTATTATTATTATCCTCTTTATTATTTAAAATTCAGTTATTGCACTTTGTGTGAAGATAAATAGTTGAATCTATATCTTCCCCAAATAAGATCGTAATTGCAAGATGCAATAGAATACGCTTGCCTCACAAAGCTCATTGACTGCATTCTTATCACTTCTCTCCTAGCATGAGAATTACATTAGAGAACATAGTTTATCGAAGAATACAAGAAGAGCATAGTTCTGGGTGGTTCGTTTAGGGGCGTGATGTTTTTCTAAAAATTCTTTTCCCCCCTTCAAATCTGCAGGATTTGCATTGTCATTTTAAGAGTATTTGTTTTCTTATTTTTCTTTGTATAGCGATGAGCCGTTATTTATTTCTTTAAATCTTTATAATTAGTTCATGTTTCTTTTGAAAATTTAATTCAACTCTTTCATGCTGCTTTGTTTTAATATTACAACATTTATTTTCTTAATTCACAAAATTTGCTGCACTTGCTTTTTGCCAGCTAGAGGCTACGTGCCAATAAAATCTGTCAATTGCAACCTTGAATTTACAAATGCATTAGATATCAATTTCTAGAGGACTAAATTTTTCATTAGTTGAAAATGCTAAGAAATATCTATTTTTAACCTATGGACAGAAGACATGACGATGAAACGCTGGGAGTTTGTTCAGATTATTTCAGTCAGTATAATCACTCAATCAATGTTTCAGGGCTGTATGCTAATGATTGTTTTTCTGAACGTAGTTTTGATGAATCCATGTTTATGAGGTCTAATGTTTATAGGTATATGTACCAATTTTGTAGCAACTTCAAATTATCATACTGCGGCATGGCATTGCATCTACTCTGTATGAACATATGGACGTTCCTGTATTATAAGCTAATACATATATACATATGTGTACAATTCTCTGCCAATTTATAGGAACCATAAATAGCCAACCCTACTGCTTCTGCCGTTTTGCTTTTTATGCAACCCATGCTCTCCTTAGACAGTTTAAGGGTCCGTTTGGGGCCGCTTTTTTCTAGCGGCGCGGCCTCAAACCGCGAACAGTATCTGTTTGTCTCGCTACTTCGTGGCCACATGACGCAAAAGCGGGCAAAAAGCGGGCCGCGGGATCGACCCCGCGGCCCCATCTTTCGCCTCGCTAATAATCCAAATTACCCCCGCTTCGTTTCTGCCCTAGCGTGCGTTGCCAAGCCATCTCGCCATCGCGTGGAGATCCCGACCACGCGGCCCCTGCGCTTCTTTCCCGACCAACGAATCCAGGAAGCAGGAGATATGTAATCCAAATTACCCTCTGCGCCTTCTTTCATTGTTTTTAATCTCTCCACTTTAGGAAGCAAGAGGTTTCACCATGCTTAATTCCCTTCAGGTACGTAATCGCAATCCAGGAAGCAGGAGGTTTTACCATGCTTAATTCCCTCTGCCTTTCTTTTTTCTCACCTCTCCATTTCTCTCCTCTCTCCGTGCCGTTGCTAGTACCCAAAATCATTTTGTTTTCTTTCCTGAAACTCTCGCATTGCTTATTCTCTCTCTGCTTTTTATGGAAAGAAAGGTTGATTACGATTCTAATTAGTGAAACACTTGCTTTAACGTCTGATCTTATTAAAATTGATTCAAAATTTAGATGGTTGCCTTGCAATGTCTGATCTTTTACTGTAAGTTGCACCTTCTTCTTACAGGAATAATTTTGCTGCATCTTCTTGCTTTAACGTCTAATCTTATTAAAATTGATTCAAAATTCAGATGTATTTTCCTGATGAAATAAAGCAAATTTGATCTCCATGACAGCAAGTTTTTCATTTAATTTGTTTAATTATGCGGAAACTTTCTTTACACCAACAGATAGAGGTAGTAAACTCCACAATATTGTAAGTCAATGACCTTAGGAGAGAAAGAGAGGTCCTAAGCTGAAAATGATATGAGTTGAAATTATTGGAGGATTTAAAAGCTGATGGTATAGAGCTTTCATTGGCAAGGTCTTAGAATTGTAAAATACTTAACAGATTAAGCTTGCAGCTGTGGTTATTGGTTACTGGCTTCAACATTTGGGTTTGGAATTGAAATTTTAGTTTATAAGACTAAATCATACATTCTGTTTAGTTTGATTGAAAAAAGAGCTATTGTGTGTGGACATACTAACATGAAATAATGGATGTGATGCGAATCTTGAATTACAGAACACAAATTGAGACTTTAAGATGAGAAAGTGGTCCTATTGCTATACAATATAAGTAATTTTTGTTCCACAATTATTTGGGCATCTGCATTTTTTATTATTCTGCTGTATACAACAAGGTACGAGTAAAGATGCTCAATTGATTACATTTCCTAGATCTAGACCAATGTCCTAGTACCCTTATAGTACTAGTACAAGTGGTAATCAAACTGTAATTTATTATCAGATAGATTAGTAGTAAAAGATGATTTTAGATTAAACACCGAATGGATAAGCAGGACATAAATTTCTTGGTGGCAAATTTCTGTTCAAATGACGCTGTTTGAATTCCTTCCCCAACCAATCCAGGAACAACTTCTTTTGGAAAGAGATCCTCATGGCAATGTTCAGGTACTTGGAGCATCACTGCATTTGCCATTTGATGTTTAATGAAAATTTTCTTCATCTTCTTTGTATCTTCAAAACTCCAATAGAAGCCTTAGGAGCTTTGTAGTAACACGATTTGGGCAGCATTTAAGCAGGATTTGATCTTCATCATGCCAATTAGCCAAAATTGATGCTTTTATATCGTTGTTTGGTCCTACAATTGGAACAATGCCTGTGTTATCTTCTTTTAGTTAGCTTTCTTTCGAAGATTGGTTTGGATTAGATGGAATTNAGTTTGCAGGATTGGGTCTATCGCCGAGGTCTACACTTATCTTTCGGGAGAGTGTAGTATTCGCGGTATCAGGCACGATTATGCAAACTATTGGACTAATGAGATCCATTTGGTCTCATTTTTCAAAAATTAAAACATACTATTTTCAAAACCCAAACTATATATATCTTTTATATTTAAATTAAATTTCAAAAATTATTTTTTATATTTCATATTTTCAAATCTATATCTAATCGAAAAAAGTTGACCGACACTAACATGAAATAATGGATGTGATGCGAATCTTGAATTACAGAACACTAATTGAGACTTTAAGATGAGAAAGTGGTCCTATTGCTATACAATATAAGTAATTTTTGTTCCACAATTATTTGGGCATCTGCATTTTTTATTATTCTGCTGTATACAACAAGGTACGAGTAAAGATGCTCAATTGATTACATTTCCTAGATCTAGACCAATGTCCTAGTACCCTTATAGTACTAGTACAAGTGGTAATCAAACTGTAATTTATTATCAGATAGATTAGTAGTAAAAGATGATTTTAGATTAAACACCGAATGGATAAGCACGACATAAATTTCTTGGTGGCAAATTTCTGTTCAAATGACGTTGTTTGAATTCTTTCCCCAACCAATCGAGGAACAACTTCTTTTGGAAAGAGATCCTCATGGCAATGTTCAGGTACTTGGAGCATCGCTGCCTTTGCCATTTGATGTTTAATGAAAATTTTCTTCATCTTCTTTGTATCTTCAGAACTCCAATAGAAGCCTTAGGAGCTTTGTACTAACACGATTTGGGCAGCATTTAAGCAGGATTTGATCTTCATTATGCCAATTAGCCAAAATTGATGCTTTTATATCGTTGTTTGGTCCTACAATCGAAACAATGCCTGTGTTATCTTCTTTTAGTTAGCTTTCTTTCGAAGATTGGTTTGGATTAGATGGAATTCAAGGATCTTGCGTGATATACTGTCAATATTATTTCTTGTGGTATTCGATGAAGATTACAAATAAGGATTCAAATGCATGAAGAATAATTAACTTGTTTAGGTCGTGCTAAGTTTTCTGTTTGTTAGTTCTTTGTGTCGTATTTTTGTAACTAAGCAGAATCCACTCAATTCCTATGTATTTACATATTTAACATCTGAACTTTAGTTTCTACATATATGCCACTTGAGAAGACATATTTCACTTTTTAAAAGTTAAAATAGTGGTATTTTTGATGTGGTATGAAATATGTATTTACATATTTATTTTACATATCTCACATATTTCACACTTAATGTTTAGTACTTAATATCCTGTGTTTGAGGTTAACTTCTTATTCCATGAGACAGTTGTAGGGAATTGTTATTGGATTTGCTGCTTGATGAACTTAAAATGAATCTGAGCTTCTGATTGTACAATTCCTTCATCACTTTTCCATATATGTCTTCAGGCATCCCTTTTAGCTCTTAAGGCATACCGTTTGTTTTATTTTGGCTTAGTTATTGTTTGTTTTGAGACCTGACCTCCATTCTCTGCTTATATACACCAATAATGTTTTTTAACTTGTGTTAAATACAATTTTTCAGGCTCCAGAACTGCTCAAATATCCTCATCTTCGGGCTTATGTGCTCCAAGTAAATTTGAAAACCAGCACAATTCTTATTGATGAGCTATGACTCTGCCCATTCTTTTGCTTTTTAGCAATCGACGCATATTGATTCAAGGCTTAAAATTAATATAGCCTATTTGGTTGTAGAACGATTCTCCCGTTTTATTTTACCGTAATTTTTCAGCATTGGAAGGTTGAAATGCATTACATCGTTAATGTACAATGGTCATCTCCGCCAAATACTTGTAAAATTAAGTTATTCAACGAGTTCTGCATTTTTGGTTTTGAGTTTGAGCGATTCTTAAGATACTTAATTGATTTAAATGCAATATTTTGTTATTGATGCCAATGCATTTGTTCCTCCATCGCTTTACCTTTTACATTATGTCTGTTTTACAATTGTCTTTTGCTAGAACAGTGCTATGGAATGGTACATATTTATTACATATTACAGGTTTGTTACACGTTGTTGTTGCTGATATTTCACCTTTGAACTGTGTGCTCACAAAATTTCCCTCATTTTTTTTCTGGTTTTGGGGTTTTTGATCTTTATATTGTGAATTTGAGTGTGGGAAGGATATCAATGGTTTTGAGTTTTCAGTTGACTCTGGTGCTATTTTGATTTGCTTACAGGTTGACATATTTAATGTCAGTTTTGAGGAGTATTGGCCAATTAAGATGAGGACAATGAGTATAAGTAAATATAATAACCTTTGGGGGCCTACTGGAGTTCCAAAAATATGATTCTTATATTCTTCTTTTTAAACAGTTTTATCAAATAATGGCAGTATGATCTTTTTTCTATAAACAGCTGCTCGACAGCTGATTTCACACACTTGCACCAAACAGACAACCAACTTTCCCTTAGCTGCTTCCTTGCAGCAGCTTCTAGGGGCAGCGCAGCTGCAGCTGAAAAACTGAGAAGCTGCAGCTACGCCAAACAGAGCCTAAGTCATTTGACAAAGTTCTACTTAGCTTCAAATGCACTGTATTTCATTCACATATGTCCCTAAAAGTTATTACAATTTGTGTTATCATTCTAAGGGTAAAGGTTCTAAAGAGCACTTATTTAATAAATGAGTTGACTATCATGAAACATTAGTTTGTGATAGAGACATTAGAAATAAAAAGTGTTGTGCAACCAAAAAAATAATATTCGTAACTATAAAAATTGATAAAATTAAAACATTCTCGTACCTGCTAATGAAGAAGTGAAAGACAAGACCTTGATGATACGTGAAAAATATTGTTCTGTAGAATACCAGCATCTTCTTATAAGAACATGAGAATGAAGGATAGAAGCATATGAGAGCGGAGTATTGAGATCCAAAATATGAATAGTTATATATTAAGTGAATTATGTAATTTTATGAAAATATTTAAAAAGTATTGTATAAGATCTGTACGAATTGTTTCATCAGACAGTTGAGGTATTATTTTAACCTCCTTCAGACAAGTGGCCTTACGTTGTCGGTTTTTCAGACTATATAGAAATCAATGTAATGTTCAAGTTGTTTTAGTTATTTATTTAATTATTAATANTCTTGATGATACCTGAAAAATATTGTTTTGTAGAATACCAGCATCTTCTTATAACAACATGAGAATGAAGGATAGAAGCATATGAGAGCGGAGTATTGAGATCCAAAATATGAATAGTTATATATTAAGTGAATTATGTAATTTTATGAAAATATTTAAAAAGTATTGTATAAGATCTGTACGGATTGTTTCATATGACAGTTGAGGTATTATTTTAACCTCCTTCAGATAAGTGGCCTTACGTCGTCGGTTTTTCAGACTATATAGAAATCAATGTAATGTTCAAGTTGTTTTAGTTATTTATTTAATTATTAATAAATATTCATTGTATAAATAATAAATTAATTGTTAATTTTTAATATAATTATATTATATTATTTCATAGCATAATTAAATTAAGAAAAAAAAAATCAGCATAATTTCGACATGCCGTAGATAATTCAGGAAAATAACGGATAACATTTCGACATGTCGTAAATAAATAAAAAAGATGACATGCAACATTTTAACGTAACACGAATGATTTAAGAAAAAATATTGACAATATTTCAAAAAAAATTAAAATTTTTTTTTTACTATGTTGCAGATTTAACAAAAAATTTATGTAACATATTGTCATAACGCTCCTTTACAAAATTTGTCAAATGGATTGCAGTCAATATTTAAAATTCAATTCCAATCAATTAAAATATCGATAATCGATACCAATAAAAATTTAATATTTATCCCCTCGCAGAGCTTGTTCATGTCGGGTATCGATGCGTTTCATGGGCCTCTCGCGATTGTTAGACACCACTCACGAAGTTTGTCGATGTCAGGTGTTAACTTTGTAAATTGGGCGCGGGCCGATCGTTCGTGCAACCCTCGCAGATTTTGTCACTGTCAGGTGTCGATATACTCCATAGGCCTCGCGTGATCGTTAGACACCCCTCACAGAGTTTGGTGTTATCGGGTGTTAGCTTTGTAAATTGGTTGTGAGACGAAAGTTCGCGCACCTCTCGTGGAGCTTGTTATTGTCGGATACCGATACATCCTATAGGTCTCTCGCGATCGCTAGAAACCTCTCATGGAGCTTGTCGCTACTGGATGTTAACTTTGTAAATTATGCACAAGATAATCATTTGTGCAACCCTAGCAGAGCTTATCGTTGTCGGGTGTTGATACATTCTACAGGCCTCACGCGATTGTTGGACATCCCTCACGAAGCTTGTCCTCGCCGGATGTCGATAAATCTCATAGGCTTNCGGAGCTTGTTATTGTCGGATATCGATACATCCTATAGGTCTCTCGCGATCGCTTGTCGCTACTGGATGTTAACTTTGTAAATTATGCACAAGATAATCATTTGTGCACCCCTAGCAGAGCTTATTGTTGTCGGGTGTTGATACGTTCTATAGGCCTCACGCGATTGTTGGACATCCCTCACGAAGCTTGTCCTCGCCGGATGTCGATAAATCTCATAGGCTTCTTGATGATCTTTGCAGGAATCGTTAAGTTTTAGACACTCGTGGAGCCCTTTTTTCGAGTGTGACAGCGCGGTTCGCTGGGTGTGACAGCGTCGGTTCCCCGAGTGTAACAACGTGAGTTCCCCGAATGAAACTGTGTTTGTTCCCCGACTACAACTGCGTTAGTTCCCCGTGTAACTGCGTCAATTCCCGAAGTGTAATTGTGTTCCCCGAGTGTAATTTCTTTAGTTCTATAGCGTAAAAATAATAAAAGAAAATACAATTAACAATATTGAATNTGTGTGACAGCGTCAGTTCCCCGGGTGTAACAACGTGAGTTCCCCGAATGAAATTGTGTTTGTTCCCCGACTACAACTGCGTTAGTTCCCCGTGTAACTGCGTCAATTCCTGAAGTGTAATTGTGTCCATTCCCCGAGTGTAATTTCTTTAGTTCTATAGCGTAAAAATAATAAAAGAAAATACAATTAACAATATTGAATGTGTGAAATCTCAAATTTTTGGACGTTATAAATGTAAAACACCCATTTATTATATTGAGTTTTTCTAAGATAATGAGGGTTATACGAAATAATCATGACAATGTTCCTTCTATAAGTAGGGATAGCTTTAAGGGATGAATTTCTTTAGTTCATCGCAACTTTAAGTTCGTGGGACTCTGCGAATGTTTGCAGTTTGTATGTTCCAGATCCATATCTTTGGTGGATGATGTAGGGAACATTCCAGGTTTGATCCAGCTTCCCGATAGCCTGCCCCTTGGCGGCTGGGCGGGCCTTCTTCACCATTAGGTCCCTTGGGGCAAACTTTTCATCACGTACATGTTTGTTAAAATATTTGGTTGTCCTTCGCTTGACCTCTTCTTGTCGGATGGTTGTGTTGGCTTGATTCTCCTCGGCCATTTCTAGGGTGAGCTCAACTCCCTTGTCGTTCATCTCAAGCCACTCTTCTAAATCCTCTTTGTTGAAAGCTGAGGCGGAGAGTACTCTCTAGCTATAATTATTATATTCAATCGGTAACATGCTTTCCATTCCGTGCTGCAACATAAAGGGGTATGTTCCGTGGATGTGGACGGTGTCGTTCGGATCCTCAGAGTGCTGAAGGGATTAGGTCTGTCCATTCTCTCATACTTTTTTCCTTAGCAAATTCATGATGATTTTATTTGCAGTCTCTGCATGTCCATTAGCTCGAGGGTGATGCACATAAGAAAATTTCAAGTTGATCTATTGACTCTTACAGAAATCTTAAACTCCCTTGTCAGTGAATTGGGTCTCATTATTTGTAACGATGGCGAGGGTAATCCATATCGACAAATCAGGTTAATTCATATGAAGTTCTAAATTGCCTCTACTCTTATGTGCGTCAAAGGCCTTGCTTCAGTTCACTTGGAGAAATAATCAACGATCACCAGCAAAAACTTTCATTGTCCTTTTGACAGGGGGAAAGTTCCAAGATGTCGAGGCCTCTCATGACGAATAACCAAGTACTGACGACCAAGCTATGTTTTTGGGCCGGTTGATAGTGTAATGGTCTGTATTTCTGACATTGTGTACACCTTCGAGATTATCCTTTAGCATCCTTGAGCAAGTTCGACCAGAAGTAACCTCGTTGCTAAATTCAATGAGCTAGCGTCTTTCTCTCAGAATGGCTTCCACACTCCCCATCGTGAACTTCTCGGAGTATGTCCTCATCCTTGCCTTTCTCAATGCACTTTAGGTATAAGGATGTGGTCGACTTCCTGAAGAGTTTTCCTTTGATTAGTAGATATTGGGCAGCCTTATATTTGAGTCTCTCGTGATCATTGACTTCTTCGTCGATATCCCTTATAGTTGTATGAGCTCATCCAACTTTTCTTCTTCTCCTGATAAATCTCTATTGCTAGTGGTTCTTTGATCAAGGGTTAACTGAGTTTTCTTGGTAGTCCTCCTCCTATATGAAGGCTTCAGGATAGAAAATCAACAACCTGATTTTCTTCCCTTCGGACACGTTCGATTTTGAAGCTGGCAAACCGACTGATCACCGTCTTCAGCTTCCCTAGGTTCTTCGTCATAGTCTTGTCCCTGGTTTCAAATTCCTCATTGATCTGGTTTACTATGAGTTGTGAATTGGCCTTTATCATCATGTGGAAGACTCCCATTTCCGAGGCTAGGCGAAGTCCTGCAATCAAAACTTCATATTTCGCTTGGTTGTTAGTTAAATGGAAAATTTACCTCGATTGAGTGATAGATGCTTTCCCTTATCGAGTTGCACAAGAAAATTCCAATTTTAACATCTGAGTGATTGGTGGGATGCCTCATTGGTGAACAGGGCCCAGGTCGATCTGTCGATCGCCAGATCTTCGTTTGCCCTTCTCGGTTTAGAGAAATTTGCAAGAAAATCAACAACTTGTGCCTTTGTCGTCGTTCAAGGAATATAGGAGATGTCAAACTCGTTGAGTTCCATGACCCATTCGAGTAGTCGACTGGAATGTTCTGGCCTGGTGAGAATAGATTTTAATGGGTGATCTGTGATAACTTTTATAAGGTGTACTTGAAAATATGATTGGAATCTTCACGTTGAAATGACCAAGGTGCCAACGAACTCCAATCACATCCCCTTATATGAAGATGATGTCATTGCATTTATTAATTGAAAGAATGATATTTTCAAGTAAGGATGCGCTACAATGTGTTTGGAATGACTCGTCAATATTGAACAATGTTGAGTGCATGAAAACCACTTCAAACAACAAAAAAAACTAACAATTCAATATGTACAATTTAATCATGAGATTGATTCATGCCAGTGGCACATGCATTGAAAAGTCAGCGAGTAGGGGGTGCGTGGAAACTTTCTGTAATTGGGCCAACGCACACATGTACTCACTCAATTATGTCAACCAGACATAGAAACTATACATCAATGTTTATGTGTCAGACACTTTCAGTAAATTAAAGTAGATCAGCATCTATAACAATAATGTTCGAGCGATGCTGACTTTTAACTAATACCTTCCATTTACATATTGATAAGATAAATTCAAAGACATATTAACATGTTACCACATTAATTATCATTCTCTAAACTTACACAAAATTTATTTTTTCTCATGTGAGATGACTATCACATTGCAAGATATATATGTACTTATTGGTACTAGAAGTGATGGAAATGCCTTGGTAGTGTGGAATGTTGTTGGTACAATTTTGTGCTGGCCAAGTTGGCCTGCATGTGCAATGAAATTTTGGGGAACCACCCCAGAGATGATGTTCTCTATCATCATCCCGTAGATCATCAAATTACAGCTCACTTTTTTTTCACGTTTTGAAACACAGACAATCATACCGCTTCAATGGTTCTACTGATTATTTTATAGGGAGTCTTACAACGATTTACTTTCACTAGAATTTTTAAGGCATGTCAATGCCTATATATTATTCATAATAGGGTGTTACTCTTCCAGACACGTCTGGATCATATGTGCGTTTAGAATTTTTAGCATTAATGGAAAATTTAGAAGAGTTTGAAAAATTTTTTTTGGGTGGCATAGTGCTTGCACATTGATATAAAGAATTAAATTTGTTAACTAAGCCTAAGCGTACCACAACAGTTGGGTGTTTGCACTTGATGCAAACATAAAGCTGGGAGCACTTACATGTTGGTAAGCCCAACCTTCATGTTTTGACTCCTCATGATTTATCAGGCAAATCCCTTGCATTCAGATACCAACTTAACTATTTTTGTACATAAACACACAAAATTTTTAAGGTGGATTGATCTCATTTAGTTAAATGGCATGCATATAGAATGAACAGTGGGTACGTATAGGGTCGTCTAAAAATGTAATTATGTACCAAAATGAACTTGACGGACTCAGACATAGTCAGGTTTAACCCTAAACCCNATTCAGGAAAATAACGGATAACATTTCGACATGTCGTAAATAAATTAAAAAGATGACATGCAACATTTCAACGTAACACGAATGATTTAAGAAAAAATATTGACAATATTTCAAAAAAAATTTAAATTTTTTTTTTTACTATGTTGCAGATTTAACAAAAAATTTATGTAACATATTGTCATAACGCTCCTTTACAAAATTTGTCAAATGGATTGCAGTCAATATTTAAAATTCAATTCCAATCAATTAAAATATCGATAAAATCAAATCAATATCAATAAAAATTTAATATTTATCCCCTCGCAGAGCTTGTTCATGTCGGGTATCGATGCGTTTCATGGGCCTCTCGCGATTGTTAGACACCACTCACGAAGTTTNTAAAGGTTTGGAGGTGATCGCGATGGAAGTGCTAGCTCCATGAAACAATGATACAATGAGATATTGGAGCTATCACGTAGAGTAGAACAAACCATCTACATCGATTATATCGCATTTTATCAGCCAGAGAGACATGAGTTCGGGTCGCGGTCATCTCATAGAACAAATGTCATAACATCTAGCCCCTGTAGATCAACTTATGATGTTCCACATTGATCTGATTTCACTGTCGCGAGAAGATCAATAGCAAATGCTTCAAGGAGATCTTCAACTTCCTGAACACGTAGATCTCCCTTAACAGAGTCGCTCGAACATATCCACAATCATCTGGTTATCTTGGGTAAACAACATTTGCGGGCCCCACCAACTTTGTAGGACCCACCAGCTATAAAAGACCACCAACTTACTAGATTCCATCATATGATTTACAATGGACAACATCCACTAGAGGGGATTTGGATTTAAATTTTCAGAGCATTCTCATGGCAATGCTTATATGTGATGTTGGGCTATTTTTTTCACACCTCCAATTTATTCACAACCAGTACCCATGAACGTAGAGAATTATTATGTTGCCCCAATAAGCTACAAAAGATGCAACTGAAAATGATGATGTTGATGAAGAATTTCAACGCCACCAGTTACAAGAATGACCATTG
>JXCR01061219.1:0-10462 GCA_002079205.1 Phalaenopsis hybrid cultivar
TCTTTGTGGCTAACAACTATTGTTACAGCTTCCAACTATAACTTTTGTGGCAACCTACTACTATTGTAGCCATTTCCTAAAACTTTTATGGCCAACTACTACACTTGTAGCAACCAATAATGGCTTTTGGGGCTAACTTTTTTTAGTACAACTAAGAATCACATTTATTGAAACCTAATTATGCTTATTATAGCTAAAATGCTATTGTGAATCTTTGATTATCAGCTTCAAAGTTTCATCTTCTTTAATTTAAGAGATGAGTGACTTATGTACTTATAATTACATAGTTGACTAATTAATTATGTATTTATAATTAATTAGTCAACTATTGTTACAGCTTCCAACTATTATGTCTTTGTGGCTAACAACTATTGTTACAGCTTCCAACTATAACTTTTGTGGCAACCTACTACTATTGTAGCCANTAGGTTAAAAAAGCAAACTCAAGCTATTTAGAATAGGATATACAAATTAAGCCATGGTGAAGAAAGTTTATTGTAAGCTTAACTAAGCCATGCCAAGTGAAATTACCAATGTCATTAATCGAAGTTAAGCCAAGACAAAGTGCGATAAGCCAATCTCTCAATGTAGCATAACCTAGAGTAGCATAACTAATCTAATGAATGCGAAGGAAGTCCAAGCCAAGCCGTGCAGTATAAGCAAGGCCAAATAAAATCAAGCTTAAGCTTAAGGCNACCCACCAAACCCTAAAGTATTGTTTCACCCAAATTTTAAAAAATTCTCATGTATTTACATAACTAACACTTAAATTTCACAATTTCAAGCATTAAACTTAAATTCCTAATATCACATCAAAAATTATAACTATTACTTACATTTAAAAGTAAAATACACACTTTCATGCACAGAATGACACCAAAATGTAAATTTGAAAGTTTAGATGTTGGATACGTAAATATATATTAGTGGTTGTGTATAATGCGGTGGTGGTTCTAAAACTATTGGTCTGGGCTTTGTGGCGCAATGTATCGGCAATAATTTATAAACCGCTGCTAGAATTTTAGACACGATTAAAATCGCTGTCGCAGCTTAAGGAATTTTATCGCTCTATTTATACATAGTCAGAAAGAAAAGTATGTTTTCAACCCATTCAAATTATCGCCCTTTTCAGCTTTTCTTTTCCTTAACATTTACCACTCAATTTATATGTATTTGCATATCTAACATTTAAATGTTTTTTAATATTTATAACATTCAAATCTTTCATTTCACATCAATATATCACACTTATAAGTATTAAAAAGTGATAAATATATTTTGATATTGTATACACCGCAACTGTCTGCATGAATCTCAAACTTTTTTACTAGCCCAGATGATGGCCCGACAATAAAGGCATCCTATTGCCCTACTGCCAACCACATGGTTGAGAATCGGCCAACAAATCATGGCGAGAAACTCGAACGCCAGATCCGAGCAACTGAGAAACAATCAAGAATCCTTGATCGTGATTGGTTTCTAATCGGTCGACCAGTCTTTACCACGGCGGACGAAATCGACATAAGACCAGACATCTCAGCCATCAGCACGTATTTTAGAGAGCATAGTCGTCACTCAGTCGATTGCATGAGTCGACCGAATTCAAGCAAACCAGTCTGCCAATTACCTCCATGTTAAAATTCAAACTGTAAATATATATTTGATATGAAATCCATACAATTAATAAGAGTATTCAATGTATTAACGACGGTTTCTATATGCGCTCCATTCTTTCCTTAATTGTACATAACACTCTCCTATAAATAGGAAGTAAAAATAGGAACAAATGCACCTCTTTTCCCGACTCACTTTAGAAGGAATTCTAAACTTATTCTACTCTCTCCCTCTGTCCCCTCTTTCGTCCGACCCTAACTCTCGAAGGGTATTCACAAAGAGCAAATTAGGATCTAACATTCTAAAAGGTGGTGTGGTGTTCGTGGATATGCCACAAACGAGAAGTGGGAAATAGTACAAACGAGAAGCTTGTTGGCATCAATTTTGATGTTGCAACTGTAGAATGTCCATCTGCATGACTCAGGATATCCTACGACGTGTCTGTAACATCTGGTAGTTTAAGAGCCCACTCAAGATTTTTTGGCACCTGTTGAGGGGCATGTAGCCAAGACATTCTGTTAAGCTTTGGCGTTTGCTTAGGCGAAGGTCAGTCAGCATTTTGCACGTTGTACGACTATGATCGAGTCAACAAATATTATTCATCGCGCCTCGCACGAAACTAGTTCGAATTGGCGTAACTATTGACGCAGTTGTCCAAATGACCTCGAACAACGAAAATAACCACGCGAATGTGTTCGGAACGTCAAATTTACCTACTGAGGACGTTCGTTTCGATACGACTTCGCATACATGCTAAAAATGTGTGAATTATAATTTTGTGTCCGATTACAGAAAAAATGGTTCGAACAACCCCGGATGACGAAACGGGCTGCACAAGTGCATATGGAACGTTGATTTTACCTAGGGGACGTTCATTTCACCACGATGTCATATCCAGACGAAAAATACGTGAATGATAATAATAATAATAATAATAATAATAAAATCCTACCTATTTAACCTGACAACCGCTCCTCTCTCTCCCGAACCTTGAAACCCTTATAATGTCATCGCCTTGTTTATGAAACCTAGCCCGAGCTCCCTCTCGCCTCGCCAGATCTCCCTATTTGTCGGCAAAGCCGGTCACCAGACTTCCCTCACTTGCTGGAGCTCCTCTAGCCACATGACAAGCCACCACCTCCTTATCCTTCATCTTAAGGGTCGGTCGAGCCTGCTTCTTTAGCCGCCCTATCTTGTCGGCGTAACTCTCGACGCCACTGACACTCGCCGAAGCTTCCAGTTTCGCTGAGACCTTCAGCCGCCGAGCCTCCTTCCTAGCAACCGGCCGCCAACCTTTTTGTCTCTTCTCCCTTTTGCCCGGCCACTTGACCCGACCCGCAATTTCGCAGATATTTATGCTCTTTAATATGCTAAAAACTTGACCCAAATTATATTTAGCGACTAGTGAGAACAAATGTAATATGATTAAAGAAATAATTTTCTTACTAGTGGTATTACGCAAATATACATATCGTTTCAAATAATATAAAGTTTTCGTTAAAAACCCTAGTATCAATCCCACGCGGAAGCCGAAAACAGGTAAACAATAAAATGAAATACATGAATTTTGATTTTAAAAAAATTTAACTTAAGATTGCAGCAACTATCTAAAGATGGAAATTAAGTTTACTAAAATTTATAATGTGCAAATAAAAGTAAATGTAATGATTTAAACAATATATATAAAGAGACTGCCAATAATTTATAATTAGTGAAGGATTTTAAAATTTGTTTAGAAACTTAAATGTGGTATTGTGATAAATAAGAGCACTTCGACGTTGATGGACGGCAAACAACGTTGTTGTTTGAGGAGGTGCACGGTTCTTTCACCTCGTGGGAAAGACATCCACTGGCGCTTCTTCTCGCCGGCATCCTCGTGGGTTACCCTCTTTCGCCGGTGTCAAATGTCACTAAGTTTCTGTGAGGTATATTGGCGCACAAACCAGAGCACCGTCAGAATTCGCCGGAAGTGTGGGCTCTTCTTCAGCATAAAGAGAATGCGTACGCAACTATCATGGTGGTGAAATTTCCTTATCACTTAGCTGACCCTATGTTTAGTCCAGACTAGGCGCGTGGGCTCAATCGCTCACTCGGGGTGGAGGTGTTGGACGATATGTATCGATCGGTCGAGGTACCTATGTGATTGATCGTTGATTTACCTAGAGGAAGCCCTAAATCACATGTGTTGATTGTTCCTATATGAAGTTGAGTGATCCTCGATTCATATTAAGTGGGGTTTTTTTTCCGCCGTAAACATGGTGAAGCCATCTTTGTTGAACTTAAACAAGAAAAAATTCTTAAAGAGGTTGATATTCCACGAAATATGCTCTTACTAATAGAAAAGAACGAACATCATTATCACAACTTTGGAGTTCGATATCACTTGTATCAGAATAACTACGTGTTAAAGATGCTTTGGAGCCCATTGCACAGTGGCAACGAGAGGCTTTATTTGAACTGGTCTTGGTAAAAGACTCTATTCTATCGAGAAGGTCTGTCACCCGAGCCGACCCCGACAACTTCTGAAGGGTGACATTAACTCACATAATATACCACCTTTGCAACTCCTTCACTTTATTCTCTATCAAGAATGAAGGACCGACACCCTTAACAAAATCAAAGAGAGTAGGGGAATAGTTCGGGGCCATTGTAGAAAACTAAAGACGGTTGGAAGGACAAAACAAGAAGGGAGGAAAAATCAAAAGCTTGAATGCAAGAACTGAAATGCGTAAAGTAAGAAACTACGGTCACGTACCCTATTTATAGGATAAACACAAAAATGAAGCATTACTCAATGATGAGCAACATAATAAATTTTTTTTCAAATTTATTCTTTTCATTTCCAAAGAGCATTATTATAAATCTAAAATAAAATGTTTAATGAGTGGGTCTTCCAAGACCTCCAGTAGGACATCCCCTTTCCGAGTCAACCTTCAGAGGACCATCGCCTCTCCTACTGTAAGTTGTCCTATTTAGTCGGCCTTGTGGTGCAATTCATACAAGTCGTCGACACCCGAAATGCCCCCAACTAGTGTAACACCTCGGCCAGGCCATCCCGCAAAACAGTAACCTCCGCCTGCAGGGTCGCCACATCCGAGCCCTTGAACTTTGAAGGAACGAAGAACTGACCTCCGATCGTTCCCACCGACAAACTGACCCTCGTCAATAAGGATCTGGTCCCTTCTATCTGTTGCCCTGCGGCTCCAAGTGAGGGCGACCAATCCTCCATTCGCTACTGTCCAGCACCAACAAAGGCAAAGGTGTGAACTATCAGTATACTCTCAAAATGACTACCGACATGACTCCCGCAAGTTCGCTCTGTAGAGCAGCCACTGCAGAAACAGTCTCTGCAACATCTTCTGACTGCCACCGTCTTGGTGACCCTTCGACTAGACTGATTCACTGCACATTAAAAATTTCAAGGAGCTATTACAAGATCAACGATAGCCAAAAAGAGTCTTTATGCATTCATGATCCTATCCACTAAAGAGATGGTCTCCAGACCTCTTCTCCCATTCTTTTGTTGCAAGGTGCCTTTGCCTTCCTGCAACATTGGCTGGGAAGAGATGCTGATCTCCGCTCCCCTGGTCTCTTTTCTCCCTCCTCGATGACTTTGACGGGCAAGGACTACTGGCCCTCGGAGCTCGCACCCATGCCCAACTCAGGAATCATGGTCTCCCGACGGTGGACCTTCGACATCCCCTCAGGGTCCCCACGTAAGCCGACCTGATCAGCTGGTGCAGTTTTGGTCCTCAACCGCTTTTCTTTCCTGGTGTTGAGCTTCTTTACGGAAGCCGAAGGCCCGTAGCTCATTTTTGCCAGAATCTTGGGGTCGACATGGAGTTTCCTAAGATCATCGGTCATGACTCAAATCGGTTGATCAGGGGAAAATGACGATAACAAATGCAATGACAAGCCTATCACACTATTTAAAGAAACATATTTGGCACTGAATCCAACGAGAATTGATTATTAAATTGACTTTTTGATTTTAGTATCAATGAATACTATGAATTTATCTGTCTCTATCGTAGCTGTCACTTTCAAGGAGCAGGAAAATTCAATGAACTAATATGCAGACACCATAACCACCAGCATGAATCTTAAAGCATCTGAAGGGCCCATATGACAGTTGAACAACCAAGGCGTCCTATCGCCCTACTGCTAATCACGTGATCAAGAATCTACCGACACGCCATGACAGAGACTCGAGCGACAGACCCGACCGACCGAGAAGCAGACAAGAATCCTTGATCGTGGCTAATCAGTCGACCCGCCTTTACCGCGACGGACGAGATAGACATTGAACCAGTCGCCTCGGCCGACCAACACGTATTTCAAAGAGCATAGTCGTCATTCAGTTGGTTGCCTCAATCAGTCGAATTCAAGCAAGTCGACATGTCTATTACCGCCATGTTAAAATTCAAATTATAAATATAGATATGATATGAAATTTATATGGTTAATAAGAGTATCCATTGTATTAAGAGCGGTTTCCATAACAGTTATCTCCTTTTCGTAATCGTACAAAATACTCATATATAAGTAGGAGGCAAAAATACAAATAAAGGAACCTCGTTCCCCAGCTCTCTCTATAGGAAATTATAATCTTACCCTACTCTTCTCTCATTTACCAGCCCTAACTCTCAAGGGGTATTCACAAAGGATAAATTAGGATCCAACAGATGCATAAATAAAACAATATACATGTAAAAATTAAAATTTAGATGTAAAATACATAAATACATCGAAATTGAGGGGTATATATGTAAACCCTCCAAATTTTTTATGATGTAAAAAAATAAAAATGAAGTGATTTATGGCAGGAATTTTGAATCGAATGTAAAAAAAAAAAAAAAATTGAATCGAATCTGAATAATTTTCCATCTATATATGTAAACCCTGGCCCCATCCCCCTCGTGATGTTTATTTATTCGGCCACACAAACAGATATAACACTCAAATCGACTTCCTCATCAGCCATCACTCCTAAAGTTCACCCCGTTCTCTCATGTCTTCTTGTATCAATACCTTAAATGACCACCAGTCCTTCTACGGAACGCCGCCTCCGGCGAGCCCCCGCATATCCTTCTCCAGCGATCTCGTTGCAGATGCAAAACCTCCTCCTCGGGACATCGTAACGCCCGACCCAACCTTCGAGTTTGCCGTCGGAGTCCGGCCCATGATCTCCGCCGACGAACTCTTCTTCAAGGGCCACATGGTTCCGCTGAGCACGGGCCCATCGGCGATGGTCACCACTCTCCGAGATGAGCTCGGGGCCCTCGAGAATGGTGGGGAGGGTGGCCAGCAGCCCAGGGGCTTCGTTCGTTGGAAGGAGTTCTTGGGCCTTAAACGTGCCAGCAGCGCACAGTCGGCCCGAAAGAACGATAATTCTGATAACTCTTCCGCCGCCGCTGACGTCGCCGGAGAGACGTGCCGGAAAAATCATGCAGGTAATTAGTTAATCTCTCCTATATTATTTACTTTCTCATGAATTTAAAATATNAAACGATAATTCTGATAACTCTTCCGCCGCCGCTGACGTCGCCGGAGAGATGTGCCGGAAAAATCATGCAGGTAATTAGTTAATCTCTCCTATATTATTTACTTTCTCATGAATTTAAAATATGGTAAAAACATAGGAAGCGCAAAGAAGGAGCGATAAGGCTGGAGCAGAAGTGAAGGAAATGTTCCATAAACCGAAAAAAAAAAAATTGCAGACGACATTTTCATGAATTCTTGTTCAGAACATTCAGGGTACGGCATATCATGCAAAACTTAAGGGCGACCTATTCTGCATTAAAATGCGTGCCGGATGGGTGTTTTGTGCCAGATTGGATGAGGATGTTCAGAGCGAATTATTTTTTCATAATAAATTTGGTTTTGGTAAGGCGTTGTAATTTGTAAAGATAGTTCTGTGGTTGTGTTTGGTGATATTTTACTATCACTGTTGTGTTTGCTGAGTGAGCTGAACTGTAAGCTGTTACTTTATTCGTTTAAATTTTATTTAGTTATTTATCTAATTAGTTTTTTTTATTTTATTTTCTGTATTTGTTATTTATTTATTTTATTTTTTGGCATGAGGGGGAAGTTGGGAGGGATGAAGATGATGCGGTGTTGAGCTGGCTTGGTCTGCTGCTGATTTCTGTTACGATAATTCATGCGTACGAAGCAAACTGTAGCGGAAACATTAATGTGTGATGCGTTTTTTGAATTCAAATCTGTGCAAGACAATGAATGCGTTTGTTTATTGCTTTGACATAACAGACGTTTGTTTCACCATTTTTGGGTCAACTACTGTCTCTTCAGAGATCAATATTCTTGATATGAAAAGACTAGTGAAAATTCACTCATGATTCTGGAAGNGTTCGGTGCTACTGTCTCTTCAGTGATCAATATTCTTGAGATGAAAAGACTAGTGAAAATTCACTCATGATTCTGGAAGGTTGAACAATAATAATTGAAATGATATAAATAAATTTTTGTTATCAAACATGGATCTTGAAATATGATAGAGAGAAAGTTTTTTGAAGAAAAAAATATCCAAATTATGATTGAAATTATCTAGAATTTTGATTTCGGTAATTATGGACTCAATGATACTAAAGTTGGTTCAATCCAAGTCCAATCATGCACAGACGAAGCTGTTGAACCACTTTTTGAAGTTTTTTTTTTTTTGTGTGCATTACTTGCAAGATCAAACCGATTTTAAATTTGATGAGCTTATAATTAAATCGTGTGTCATGACAAGACAAATTCAATGAGCCCAAAATCACTCAATTCTGACATCACTAAGCTCTTGTGTAGTCATAACGTGCATTGCAGAGTCCGACGTACGTACGTTATGGAAAATTGAAGCACCTAGAAAAGTAATATCTTGTCCAGCACACTGTACAGTGATGCGACTCGAAAATTGTGTAATAACATTCACAAATATGAGGCAATCACACCTCTGATGATGGTGTAACAATGTGACCTACATAATTTGCAAAAATACATCCCGAATACATTATAATAATGCAACTCAAACAGAGTGACTTCTCTAAACTCCTAAAGTTCACTACTCACAGCAGACCGCTTTGGCCTATGTGACTAACTATAGTCTACGTAGTCCAGTGCTTTTGCAACCCCCAACTCTCGCATTTGAAGCATGTAGAAGCCATCCCAGCTCACCACTACGATCTGTATGACTAATTCTTGCATGTGTTGCAAATAGCATGTGTAGCTCCTGACTCTGGCTTCTGCGGCCTACGAACATTATCAAAACTCATCATTACAGCCTATGTGAAATATTATAACCTAGTTAGTCCACAACTCGTGCAAGTCCTGACTCCGGCTTATGCGGCTTTTAGACATCATCCCAGCGCCTCACCGTTAAGACATATGTGTCCAACTATGGCCTACATGGTCTGCAGCTCGTGCAGTTCACGCCTCTGGCCTCTATGACCTACTAACATCATCAGAACACGCCATTCTAGTCTATGTGACCAACTACGACCTACATAACTCACAACTCATATAGCTCCTAACTCTAGCTCCTACAACTAACAAATATCATCGCATCTCATCAATATGGCCTATGTGACTAACTATGTCTTGCGTGACGTGCAGCTTGTGCAACTCCTAACTTCGGCCTCTACGAACCAATGACATCATCACAGCTCACCACTAGGACCTATTGATTGAGGTGGCTTACATCTCATGAAATTTTCAAATCTGACTCCTGCAATTTACAAACATCATCACAGCCCTCGAGTCCAACCCATGGCACTTACGAACATCATCACATCTACCAAATCTGGCCCCAATAACCTATAGATGACATCCACAACTCACTACTACGATTTAAGTGATCCAGAGCTTGTACAGCTCCAGACTCAGGCATTTGTGGCTTATGGATATCATCATAGCTCACCATTATGACCCATGTGACCAACTACAGCCTACATAGCTCACAGTTGGTGTAGCTTCCGACTCTGGCCCTTGTGACCTACAAACATCATCGCAACTCATCACTATGTTCTATATAATAAACTATGACTTACGTGAGTTGCAGCTTGTGTAGCTTCTGACTCTAGCCTCTGTGGTTCACAAATGTCATCACAGATCTCCACTATGGTTTAAGTGACTAATTATGGTCTACGTGGTTTACAACTCATGCAACTCTCGACTCTCACCTTTGTAGCCTACATACATCATCACATCTCACTGCTACGAACTACGTAACCAACTATGATTTATGTAGTTAATAACTTACGCAAGTCCAAACTCTGACCTCTACGGCCAATGGACGTTATCACAACTAGTGCAACTCTCAACTCCAACATCCATGACTTACAGAAGGTTATCATAGCTATTGCAGCTCCCAACTATGGGCCTTGCAACCTGCTATCACCGAAAATTATATTCATTACAACCAAACTAATTCTCGTTGACCAACTATTGTACATTTACAATAATCAATTTTGTAACTCTAAATTCCCTAATTTAGGAAAAGAGTGGATATGTGTGCTCACCATTCCTAGTGTATTATTTCAACTAGGTTAGACCCATGATTTTTTCTCATTTATAAGATTCTTTACGTAAAAATTGAAGTATCTCCTTCTGCTTACTTCTCTTTAATTACATGTGTGTGATGGTTTTTCATGCAACACTAAGATGTTAACTCATTACTCTATCACCGCAAACCTTCTAAGATGCATTAATAATAATATTAATAAAATAGAGTTTGATTACATTAAAAATATATTTTCATGTCCTAATTATGTAAAAAAAAATTTGTGGCTTCAAAATATATATGTTTTTTTTCATCAATGTGGTCTACTGGGTATAGGATTTTTCACGTTTA
>JXCR01061219.1:10601-22040 GCA_002079205.1 Phalaenopsis hybrid cultivar
GTTTTTCATAGATGTTCATTACTTTGCCTTGCTTGGCTTGATCTAGCACATTTCATTATAGTGCATCATTTAGCTTTCTTAGATTCACTTGGTTTAGTTTGTTGCTAAATATCTAAGTGTTAGTTTGCCAATATGATTGAATATGCATAGGATTTGTAAATAGCAATTTTTTTCATCGTTAAGAATAGAAAATATATGTTAATTTAAGTTGTTTCAATTTTTGTGTTTCAAGAAAACCATTGAGAGCATCAAAGATGCTTCCATCAAAGATATCAAATGATCCACAATGATTGATAAGATATTATAAGTTTATGTATGTTGTAAGCCTAAAGTACTGAGATGACAATTAGAAATTTAGCTTGTGCGCCTTCAACTATGCTTATATGTACTTGCTTAAATAGATATTTATGTGATACCTTGCATAAAAAAAAATTAGCAACAATATTCACACAAAATGTTGAGTTAAATATTTTATTATAATACTAATGATTTAGCTTATTTTTTCTCTATTCTTGATAACTTTTTTTTTCGTTAGTATGGATTACACTTGAATAATCATACCAAAATGGAGTAAAGAATATCTAAAAGTAAGTAGTTAAAATTTTTAGAGTTCCCTAGTCGGAACATATATTTATCAAAAGAAATTTTATGATGTTGTAAATCAAGTATTAATAGATATTTTCATTCGATGAAAAATATTAAAGATTACTTAATCTCAAAGAAAATTTTCTTAGGTATATTGTATAGAATCAACGCAGAGAACAACATTGCACTATTGCTAAAGTTGTAAAAGTGATAGAATGTGTGAAATTTCCTATATACGAATAAATTTGAAGGGGGTTGATGTGTGGGGTCATGGGTGAGGGGTGTGTATATGGGTTGAGTGGAGGGGGGCTGGTTTGGTGGTTTGTATGAGGTTGATTGCATGGAAATTCCGATTAAAAAAATCGTACATGATGGGAATGTACACTTTGCCTATTTTGATAGCTTGACAATGGTATCCTTTGTGGTTGTGTGGGCATCCTATAAAGAGGTAAGGTGTGGAGCAGAGGGGAAATTTGTGTAGGGCTAGTGAGTTCGAACATGGGAAACGTAGGCATCCAAATGTTTTGAGTAGGTTGTAAGGTGGGTTTTGGTTGTAGAGTTGTTGAAAGGTAGAGAAGTTTTTTGTGATGGATGGTGGGAGGAGATTGATGAGATAGATTATGGTTCGTATGAGGCCAGGCTAATGTGTGAAGGAAATGTTGGTTGTTTAGATGAGGGCCCTAGAAACATTTAAGAGGTGTCTTTGTTTGCTTTTGGACACTCCATTTTGCTCAGGTGTGTATCGGTAGCTTTGTGAATGTATTATGCCATGATGTGTAAGTTATTGGCGGAGGTGTTGGTTGTTGTATTCTCCTCCACCATCAATGCGGAGGATTTGAATAGGTAGTTAGAACTGGGTTTTGACCATGGATTTGGACTGTATAAATGTGGTTGTGGTTTCTGATTTTTATTTGAGTAAGTATAACCAAAAATAACAAATATTGTCATCAATGAGAATAATGTAAAATTTATATTCATTAGAGGATAGGATTGGGATTATATTTCATACATCTGAGTCAATAATTTATAATAACTTAGAGCTAAATATACCTGAAATATGAAATGATAACTCACAACTTTTATCAATGTTGTAAGGTGTACATATTGTTGAATTCAAATCTGTTTGGTAGACCGCGCCCAAGGAACAGAGCATTGGATCAAGGAAAGAAGATTAAGAGAGAGGGAGAGAGGGGGGGGAGAGAGAGAGGGGAAGAGAGAGCGAGAGAGAGAGAGAGAGAGAGAGAGAGAGAGAGTAGGAGAAGAGGAAAACTTCCCCAGTTGAGGGCTAATGGAGTATTCCCGGAGCCGATTATCCATTTTATTCCATAGAGAAATAGTTACAAGTCGGGAGATCCAAAAGTCCTCATACATGACATACCTTCTATTTATTAAAGATAGGAGGGGTAAAAAATATAAAAATTACATATTTTGCCCCGTTTTAAAGAGATGAACAAAGGGCATTTCAGACCCTCTTTTTCCGACCATTGGATCATCCTAAGATCTGTGCTGACTATTTTTTAGTATACATATTAAGTTTCCCAGATTTTTGGCTCTTTTATAGTGACAGCTATAACAAGGACAAGAAAATTTTTCAAACAAATGTTCAATACATAATTTGATAATGATACTCTATGTAAACCATTTTTGCACTCAGTTCTGATATCTTTATCATCCTCTTCTGGATCTCTCATTTTGGTGTTTTTCTGAAAGGTGATTTATCAGATTCCAGTGGTCGGACGGAGGAAGAAGTCAGCCGTCGAAGGAAAAGTTAGTCATTGGATGAAAATTTGGCTGTCGAGGAAAAAGTCGTTCATCAGAAAAAAAAAGTCTATCATTAGAGAAAAAGTTGGCCATCGGAGAAAAAATTTGGTTGTTAAAGGAAAGGTAGGCAGACTGAAGAAAATTCAGCTGACTAAGAAAAAATCACTCCTTGAGGGAAAAGTCTGTCGTGGCAGGAAAAGATCATTGTTGGGGGTTCCGCGGTCATGGGAAATGTCAACCGACTAAGGAAAAATCAGTCGTTGGGGGAAAAGTCCGCTATCAGAGGAAAATTCGAACAACCAAGGGAGGCTGATAGACGAGAGGAGAATGCAGGTGCGATTCTAACGCCGGTTCTTTTATCCTGACAAGTGTGGTGACACTTTCAGTCTATAGGTGAAGCCTCCAAGTATTTATCTCTTCTAAGGCAAAGCTGCAATAAGAATGAAAAACTCATAAGTTAAGAAAATATATTTTATTTCCATGGCCTCAACCCTTACTTAAATTTTTAGCAGCTCTTTCATTAGTCTTTGATGAGCTGACTCTTTGAGATAAGCTCTTAGATTTTCTGGATATGATTTTTGTTCAACTCAAGTTCCACCTTTCGCAGAGCTTATCGCTGTCGGGCTGTGAGTCATGTCAAGGGCAGAAGATGATCATCGAGCTTGTCTCTGTCAAGTGGAAAATCATCTCTAGGTTTGAAGATGATTATCATACACCCCTCGCAGAGCTTGTCATTATCAGGTGAAGAGCCATCTTTGGGTCGTAGATGATCTTCGTACACCGCTAGTGAAGCTTGTCGTTCCGGGTGGCGAATTGTCTCTAGGATCAAAGATGATCGTCGTACACCCTTCGCAAATTTTGTCGCTGTCGGGCGGCGAATCATAAATGGGTTGTAGACGATCATCATGCACTCCTCACAGAGCTTGTTGCTATCAGTTAGTGAATCATCTCTAGGGTTGAAGATGATTATTGTATACCCCTTGCGGAGCTCTTCACTGTCGAGTGGAAAATCATGTTTGGGTTGTAGATGATCGACATACACCCCTTTCGGAGCTTCTTATTGTTCCGTGGTGAATCGTCTCCAAGTTTGAAGATGATTATCGTACACCCCTTGTGGAGCTTGTCACTGTCGGGTGGTTAATCCTCTTTGAGTCGTAGAAGATCGTCGTACACCCCTCATTATCGTTGTAGGTTGGTGAATCATCTCTGGGTCGTAAATGATCGACATACACCCCTCGCGAAGCTTGTTGCTACAGGATGGCGAATCATTTTTATGATTAAAAATAATTGTCTTAGACCCATTGTAGAGCTTGTAATTGTCTGGTGGCTAATCATCTTTGGATCGTATATGATCATCATACACCCCTTACGGATCTTGTCGTTGATGGGTGGCGAATCATTTCCGGATGTTCTTCTAATCCAAGCTAGAGACTTGAGCTCGTTGTAGGAAAAGTCTTGTCACTAGCTCTTTGATGTGTTTTACCGATCTGACATTTAACGTCGTTGTCGGTTATACTACCCATATTTAAGTTCCCCAACTGTCAAGTGGTCATCAACATGCATGAACTCCTTTATTTCACTAAGTCTTGGCATCTTGAGGATTGAAGAACAGATCCTTTGTGCATTTACATTCTTCAAAATTACCTAAGATACACTTTTTGATATACCAAACAAAATAGTTTTAAACTTATGCATATAAGGAATAATTGTTGTGATCGTCTAAGACACTAGATATAGCAAGGTTTCGTTTGGAATTTCATGTAGTTATAAAATCTTGATCAACAATGACTTGCGTGTGCTCATTTATATATTTCACTATATATATTTATATATTTCAAAAAGAAGTGAGTGGTGTGTAAATAAATCTTCCCTTCCTCCATGGTTTTGGGTTGGATAAGGGTGGTCGGACAAAATCGAGTGGTCGATCGACGAACAGGAGATTGATTGACCGATAGCCTCTTCGTCGCTCGTTGTTTTGCCTCCATTGTACGCCAATGCATGTAGCTTAGTATCATCTCATGACATCAAATGCATGACTGGTTATAGCCTTTTAGCAGTCCTGGGATGGTGAGGTTGATGAGAGTGTATCTGACATTATTGGCGCTTATAAGTCCATGAGAAGAACTTTTTTAAGGGCAGATGTGTGGCTTCCGGGATGTTGTCGCTTGGTTGCCAAAAAAGAGAGTTGGGGTAGTTGATCCGTGAGTTGGTCAGTTGGTTTTTATGATAGTGACCAGCCAGTGAGCCAGCCGATCAATTAGAAGAAGATTCAAAAAATAAGGAATAAGACAATGTTGCTACAAAACTCTTATAACAAACCATGAAGGAATGTAGATGCCAAGGCAGAACTATAGTAGAGCACGATACTTGAAATCATTGGTCAATGTGGTGGATGACCAACTGAGAGAGCAGGGGTGACCAGATGAATAAGTGGAGTGAAACCTCCATTGTGACAGTTCCCCTTATGCTTTCTTAGTTTTCTTGTCGATGGTATGATCCAAGCTCACCACACCTAAAAGAATTTTGAATCCAAATATATCCGGTTGAACGTGCCCAAGGAATAGAGTGTTGGACCGAGGAAAAAATATTGAGAGAGAGAGAGAAATATATAGAAAAGTGAGAGGAGAAGAGAAAGTCTATCCCCAACGAGGGCGAATGGGGTGTTCCTATGGTCGATGACCTATTTTGTTTCTTAAAGAAAATATTTTATAAGTTGGGAGATCCAAAAGTCCTCTTACATGAAAAAACCCTCCTATTTATAGAAGATNTGTACGCCAATGCATACAGCTTAGTATCATTTCATGACTTCAAATGCATGACTGGTTATAGTCTCTTAGCATTGTGTATCTGAGATTATTGGCGCTTATAAGTCCATGGGAAGGATTTTTTTAAGGGAAGATGTGTCGCTACTGGGATGTTGCCGCTTGGTTGCCAAAAAAGAGAGTTGGGGTGGTTGATCAGTGAGGTGTTCAGTTTGTTGCTATGATAGTGACCAGCCAGTGAGTCGGCCGATCGATTAGAAGAAGATTCAAAAAATAAGGAAATAAGACAATGTTGCTACAAAACTCTTATAACAAACCATGAAGAAAAGTAGATGCCAAGGCAAAACTATAGTAGAGCACGATACTTGAAATCATCAGTCAATGTGGTGGATGACCAACTGAGAGAGCAGGGGTGACCAGATGAATAAGTGGAGTGAAACCTCCATTGTGACAGTTCCCTTTATGCTTTCTTAATTTTCTTGTCGATGGTACGATCCAAGCTCACCACACCTAAAAGACTGTTGAATCCAAATCTAACCGGTTGAACGTGCCCAAGAAATAGAGTGTTGGACCGAGGAAAAAATATTTAGAGATAGAGAGAAATAGATAGAAAAGTGAGAGGAGAACAGAAAGTTTATCCCCATCGAGGGCGAATGGGATGTTCCTATGGCCGATGACCTATTTCATTTCTTAAAGAAAATATTTTATAAGTTGGGAGATCCAAAAGTCCCCTTACATCAAAAAACCCTCCTATTTATAGAAGATAGGAGGGGTAAAAAATATAAAAATTACATACTTAGCATATTTATAGAAGAAATACAGTAAACACACACACACGCTTCACTCGTGACAAAGCAAATAAATAGTGGACCCTCACTTATATTCTTATTAGTTTTAAAGAGAAGAGCAAATGACATTCTAGTCCCTTTTATTCTGACCGTCGGATGGTCTTCAGATTAGTGCAGACCATTTTTTAGTATACACATATGATGTTTTATAATTTAGTGTGGAGTTTGGCTAGAAGCAGCATTGTTGATAATTGAGGATGGTTGAGACAATTGTGCCAATTGATGTTAATGGATTGTACTGTTGTTAGGGCAGTTGGTTGCATGGTGGTGGCTACTGACAGAAATTCTTTACAACCATTTCATTATCTAATATTCGTCGAATAAGTTTAAAAAAAAAAAAGAAAATTTGATTTATAATGCTCATCTCTAAATGTAAATCAGGATGCATACCAAAATTTTACNATAAATAAATAAGTATTGATGCATTATTAATAAATTTTATCATTCAACATGAATCTCAACATATCTTTGGAAAAAAACAATGTTTCTAATTCAAATTCAAGATCCAAGGCTTAGATTTCAGCAATTGCATAGTCAAATTAACTGTTTCGACAATACGAAAACAAAGTTTTTAAAGTTGGGTCAATCCAAGTCTAATCAAGTTGAGATCAAGCTATTGAAGCACATTATGAAGCTATGGATCGTCAATTTAATGATTGAATGAACTTTAAGTTTGACTTGTTTATAGTCGAATAAGAGCAATTTGACAGGAAGAATCTAACAAGTTCAAGATCACTCAATTTTGAGCTCTTTAAGGCTCTTAAATCATAAAAAAATCTCTATGATTAAGATTGATCAATATGGGTCATCAATTAGTTGATTGGGGAAGCTATTCATCAAAAGAACAAAATACCCCTGCCCATTATCTATAAATATACCCCCACTCATTGCTTTAGAGGGAGGAGAAGAAGAAGAATTTCAGAGTCTGTTCTGGACTGATGAATTGACAATAAGTTTCAGCCTTCGTAACCGCAAATCACTGTCAACCACCGTCCGTTAGCCATCAAAAACGACTGTTGGCAATAGTTGCTTGCCTCTGCAAACCTCCTAACACCAACGATTCCTATTTGCAAATGTCGTATCATAAATATGGTTGTAACATATAACAATTGTATTAAAAACCCGGCGATAACTTCCACCCTTCGTAGCTGCCGACCACAATCAACCACCGACCATGGGCAACCGTTGACCACCGCCAACCTTCACAACCTGTCTTTGTCAACCTTTAACCACAAACAGCCACTTCTTACGTTTGTCTTAGCCAAAATATAGTGGTTGTTACTAACATTTGCATTTTTCTTTATGTTGTATAAAAATAAGCGTAGTGTTTGGTTTAAAATTTTAACTTTGTTCTCCATGAGAGAAGGGGTCCAGTCATCCATTATATTTTATGTGGCCAAGTACTACAGTTACAACTCCAAACTACGACTTTTGTGACCAACTAATGTGTTACAGCCACTAACTACGATCTCTGTAGTCTTCTAATGATATTGCAATCACCAGCTATGGTCTTTATGGCCAATTGATGACAATATAGTCACAAATTATGAATTTTGTGGCAAACTGCTATTGTCACAAATTTCCAACTACAACCTCAATGGTTGACTACTCCTTTTGCAAGCATCGAATATAGCATTTGTGCTCAACTACTAGTATCACACCAACTATAGCCATTGTGGGTGACTACTGTACTTGTAGCCTCCAACTATGATCTCTATGACTGACTGTTATTATTATAGCTTCTAACTACAACCTTTGTATCCTACTGCTGCTCTCGTAGTCACCGACTACAACCTTTGTATTTAATTGCTACTATTACAGTTTCCAACTAAGACCCCATCGGTCGACTGTTTCTCTTACAGTCACTGACTACGACCCTTGTGACAAACTACTACTGTCACAGCTTCCAACTATAACCTATGTGGCTGACTGCTGCTCTTGCAGCCACAAGCTATGATCTTTGTGGCTAACAACTATTGTTACAGCTTCCAACTATAACTTTTGTGGCAACCTACTACTATTGTAGCCATTTCCTAAAACTTTTATGGCCAACTACTACACTTGTAGCAACCAATAATGGCTTTTGGGGCTAACTTTTTTTAGTACAACTAAGAATCACATTTATTGAAACCTAATTATGCTTATTATAGCTAAAATGCTATTGTGAATCTTTGATTATCAGCTTCAAAGTTTCATCTTCTTTAATTTAAGAGATGAGTGACTTATGTACTTATAATTACATAGTTGACTAATTAATTATGTATTTATAATTACATAATTGATTACTTTGAATGGGCTAAGTCTCATGATTTTTTCCCTTTCCAATTTTTTTCCACGTAAAAAATTTGGTGTCTCCTCGTGTCGCTATGAATCTTCCGACATGTAACAAGTGTGTGTGTGTGTGTGTGCGAGCATGTGTTTGTGTGTGTGTGTGTCTATATACATATATACATGTTTATTTATTTATTTATTCATTTAGTTCTACCAAAATGCACATGTAGATTAGTCCATTATACTTGGTGTGTCATTAATAAATTTTTATCATCCAACACAAGCCCCGATGCATTTTTAGAGTAATAATTATTTCATATTCAAATTCAAGATCATCTAGGGCTTCAATTTCATCAAGTTTATAACCAAGTTGACCATCTAAATAAGACGACATGATGATACCAAAATCAGATCAATCTGAGTCCATTCAGACCCCAAGCCATTAAAGCACTTTAGGAGATTTGGATTGTTGATTGAATGTTTAAATGAACTCCAAATTTGACATATTTATGTTCAAATCGAGCTCCATAAAGTGAGGAATCAAGCAAGCCAATGATCACTCAATTCTGAGGTCATTAATGCATTCAAATCATCAAAAATTCATTTATAATCAAGGAGGGTCAATATGACTCGTTCAATCAGGTGGTTGGGGAAGCCATTCACCAAAAGGCCAAAATGACTCTCTCCTAGAGGCTATGAATAAACCTCCTCTCTTCATTTGGAAGAAAAGAGGAAAAGAAAGAAATTTATAGCATATTATGTACTAAGAATAAGGTGATAAATTTCGGCCTCTATAGATGTCGACCACCGTTAAACACAGCCCATCACTTGTCATCGATGACTAAGGTCTGCCCTTGCCTGTTGCAATCGTTGACCTTTAATTGTTGAAATTATATCCTGAATACGACTGTCATATATAATATCATATTAAAGAACCCATAATAACTTCTGGCTTCCGTAGTCACGGACAACAGTCATCCACTGCCCATAGGGCACTATTGACCACTATTGGTCACCCTTGTTCACCATCGCCAATTACCCTTACTTGCTAACATCGCATCCTAAAAATGATCATAACATATAATGTCATATTCATAACCCAGTGATAACTTCCAACCTATGTAGCTATCAGCGACCCTTGCTCGCCATCGTCGGCAACCCGTGCCTGCTAATGTTGTATCCCAAATACGATGGTTATTCCTAACAACTGTATCTATATATCTTGACCAAATGTAGTGTTTAATGTAAAAATGTAACCCAGTTCTGAGAGGGGTCTAAACACTAACTACAACCATTATGGTAAACTAATTCCATTTTTGTATCCAACTATGTCATATGTATGTGGTCAACTGACGTTATTACAGTCATTAACTACGACCGATGTTGTCAAATGATGATATTGTAGTCACCAATTATGATCTATGTGGCTAACTGCTGCATAAATTCCAAATACGACCTTTATAGCCAACTGACTACTGCAGTCACTATATACGATCTATGTGTCCAACTAATGTTATTACAGTCACCACAATCTACATTTTACATGACCAACTGATGTTAATCACCTTTTATGGCCTATATGATCAAATGATGATACTACAATCACCGACTAATCTTATTCTAGTCACCAACTACAGCCTATGTGGCCAACTGACAATATTGCAGCCACCAACTATGGCATACATGACCAACTACTACAATAAATTCCAACTACGACCTTTATGATTAACTAACGTTATTTCAGTCTCCCACTGAGGTCTATGTGGTTAATTGACGCTTTTGCAGTCACCAACTACGGCTTATGTGACAAATTACAGATATTGCAACCACCAATTACGACATATGTGGCCAACTACTGCTTTTAAAATGTTTCAACTTTTTATTTTGTAGCCAACTGACACTATTATAGCACCAACTACAATCACTGGGACCAACTAATGATATCGCAGTTTCAAATCATGGCCTTTGTTGTCAACTACTACTTGTGAAGTAACCAACTACAGCCTTCCTAACTGACTTCATGTTATCATTACAGCTTCTAATTACAGCATCTGTGGCCAACTATAGTTGTTGTAACCATCAATCATATTTTCATGATCAATTATGTTTGTTATAGCCCAATTACGACTATGATAGCTGAACTACTATTATACATTTTTAATCTCAACATTACAATTCAATCTTTTGTAATTCATGAAATAGGTGAATGTATGTACTTACAAACACATAATGGATTACTTTTAATGCGCAATGCCTCATGGTTTTTTTCTCTCTTCAGATTTTTCTAACTAAAAAATATTGTTGTCCCCTCCTACTACTTTTTAATCATATATGTGTGTGTTTAATCTTTGTACAACACTAAAACAATAAATTATCATTTTACGGCATCTAATCTTTGACAAATCTCATTTTTTTTTCCTTTTAACAAAATTTTGCAAGGTGAAATAATTTTTTTTCTTTCCCTATTAAATAAGAATATAAATTGAACAGAGAAGTTTTCGCGTACATGATTTTGAAGTTTTAAATAAAAAAATTTTATTATTAGATTATTTTGATAACTTTTTTATTGAGAATAAACCGAAAATATAAATTTACTTTCAGATTAATATTAAATGAAACAATTTTATATTCTACTAATCTAAAAAAAATACTAAAATTCAATTTTATGCTTATAAATCTTCAATGGAAAAATATTACAATCAATAAAATTCATATAGTGTTGTACACATTAGAATATATTCCCTATGAATTACATTCTGATTGATGTCCGCACATACTTATTATGGATGTAATATTTTTTCCTCCCTAAGAGTATGAGGGTGGTCGTGGGGTTCGCCAAACCTAATATTTTCTCTAATATATGACCGTGTTGAAATGATCTTAAACCTAGCTAGCCAATAGCAATTAAGCAAAATTGTTTTTTCTGTCACAAATTTTAAATCATATATTTAAAATTTATGACTTAATATTTAAAAAACAAAAATTACACACACTCCCCTCTCTATCACATATATATTATTTTACAGATTATGGGGACTGGTAGAAAGCGTCATTTACATACATATCACACCGTCTCATGTATTTGAAATCTAACACATAAATTTTTTTATTGACATTAAAGACACTTTATACTTTAATACTATATCAAAACTATCACAATTATTTATTGTAAATAAGTCATGACATCAAAATATTATATATAAAAATACTAA
>JXCR01061219.1:34552-45680 GCA_002079205.1 Phalaenopsis hybrid cultivar
GGGGGGGATGGAGGACTTCAATTCTTCGTTGGGCAGTTTTGAAATAATTTAGTGGTCTTTTTGGTTTCCTGCAAAAGGAATGCAGTGTGAGAAGATATAATTATAAAATACATAAAATATATTTAAATTTATGATTATTTATTTATTTATTTTATATTTGTTGAAGTTGAATTTGTCTATAACATGAAGATTGTGAGAGAAATGTACCGAGAATGAATAGTAATTTGAGAGAATTGTGTAAACCTTTATTCATATAATGATCTTTTATTTATAAAAAAAAGGTAGAATAATTATACTCTTGCTTTAGTGGGGATTGTATATGTTATTATAGATATTTTGCATATGTGGGTCCAAAGTGACTGCTGGCTGGACTACCAAGTCTTTGTTAAGCACCGTCGGTCGGCTAAGCTTGGTGAAAATTGTTGGTTGGCTATGCTAGTGAGGCTCGCTGGTCGTTTAGGTTCCAAATATACTACCGATCGGCTAGGTTTGATGTTGTAGATTGGTCAACTTTTATTGGAAGTGGTCAGCAAGATTGTTTCGGTCAGCAAAGTTTTCAATTAGATATATACACATCACTTCTTAATCTATTAAAATTTTCAATTAGATATTCATAATTATAAAACTAATATTGAATGCATTGTTACGCATGGGCAAAATGAGAGAAAAAAAATTAAAATATTTAAATAATATAATAAACAATAATAGAAGTAATAGTTANTGTTATGGCTAACATGCATGAAGAGCCGAGCAAAAAGGCCAATTTTCAGAGAGAATATTACGTGATGCATTTGGACAATGTGCGCGTGCTACATTATTGTACATATTTTACAACATATACAATAATACTTCACATAAAATCCCGCAATGTAATATTTTTTCAGTTTTCATTTAAAGAGAGATACAAAAGCAAGATCTTTATTAACGACGAAAAGCATAGTAACNCTGAGCAAACAGGCCAATTTTCAGAGAGAATATTCCGTGATGCATTTTGACAATGTGCGCATGCTACATTATTGTGCATATTTTACAACATATACAATAATACTTCACATAAAATCCCGCAATGTGATATTTTTTCAATTTTCATTTAAAGAGAGATACAGAAGCAAGATCTTTATTAACGACGAAAATCATAGTAACAATTCCTTACATCAATTTCCCAATAAATAGCTTTAATCTCCATCCCACAACTCTCAATACACGACTTAAATAACAGATGTAGAAGAAGATTTCCCCATCCAAATTTATCTTCAATTAAGTTTTTCCTCCTTAACGGCAATGGAGTTCTTGCAGTGCGCAATGGCAGCCTGAACCGCGTTCTGGAGCTCCGCCATCGTGCTCTCCTCCGACGAAGTGCCGGCACCCGCAGAAGTCTGTGATGTCCATATCGTCACCGGCGGCGAGATCTCCCCTATCCACCGCCACCGTGATGATCCTTCTCGAGAGTCATTAGCGGTGACAGAGAGCGAGCAGTGATGTCTGTCCTCCTTCTCTTTCTTCCAACAGCAGCTAAAGCCAAAGGACTTCTTTTTCTTTTTATTCTTCCTTNTTTCTTGCAGTGCGCAATGGCTGCCTGAACCGCGTTCTGGAGCTCCGCCATCGTGCTCTCCTCCGACGAAGTGCCAGCACCCACAGAAGTCGGTGATGTCCATATCGTCACCGGCGGCGAGATCTCCCCTATCCACCGCCACCGTGATGATCCTTCTCGAGAGTCATTAGCGGTGACGGAGAGCGCGCAGTGCTGTCTGTCCTCCTTCTCTTTCTTCCAACAGCAGCTAAAGCCAAAGGACTTCTTTTTCTTTTTATTCTTCCTTNAGCAGTGCAGTCTGTCCTCCTTCTCTTTCTTCCAACAGCAGCTAAAGCCAAAGGACTTCTTTTTCTTTTTATTCTTCCTTCTGGTGTCCTCGACGTCGCTGCTCTTCAGCCACTTGGTGAGATGAACCAAAGAGGAGAAGGAAGGTTTGGGGTTTCTTTTAATATTGCTGGAGTTGTGATGGTTATGATTGGGCTCCCCGTTCCTAAAGGTTTGTAATTTGTCGAGGGGGAGGAGGTGGCCGTGGAAGAAGATTTCGTCGGCGGGGGCGAGGTCGAGTGGGGAAGGAGCGGGGGAGCAATTGTGATGGTGGAGGGAGATTGTGAAGGAGAATTCATGGGAAGGGGATGGGGTTAGGGAGGGAGGGAGAGGAGAAGATGGTGGTGGTGGTGGTGAGGATTTGGCTATTTCGGCTTGGTTTTGGGATTCGATGTGATTTTGGTTTAGCATGGCGGGCGGTTAAGAAAGAGTGGAGTTTTTGAGGGGGAAGGAGTGGAGAATGGAGGGGGGGATGGAGGACTTCAATTCTTCGTTGGGCAGTTTTGAAATAATTTAGTGGTCTTTTTGGTTTCCTGCNGGATTGTGTGATTTTGGTTGAGCATGGCGGGCGGTTAAGAATACTGAGTGGAGTTTTTGAGGGGGAAGGAGTGTGAGGATGGAGGGGGGGGATGGAGGACTTCAATTCTTCGTTGGGCAGTTTTGAAATAATTTAGTGGTCTTTTTGGTTTCCTGCNTCGTTGGGCAGTTTTGAAATAATTTAGTGGTCTTTTCGGCTTCCTGCAAAAGGAATGCAGTGTGAGAAAATATAATTATAAAATACATAAAATATATTTAAATTTATGATTTTTTATTTATTTATTTTATATTTGTTGAAGTTGAATTTGTCTATAACAGAAAGATTGTGAGAGAAATGTACCGATAATGAATTGTAATTTGAGAAAATTGTGTAAACCTTTATTCATATAATGATTTTTTATTTATTAAAAAAAATTAGTATAATTATACTCTTTAACAATTGATTATTTGTAGCATTCAGTCATTCAGGATGATCCAAAGTGACTGCTCTTAGGCTTACCTAGCTGGACTAGCAAGTATTTGTTAAGCATCGTCGGTCTGCTAAGCTTGGTGAAAATTGTCGGTTGGCTATGCTAGTGAGGCCCGTTGGTCGGCTAGGTCCCAAATATACTACCAATCAGCTAGTTTTGATGTTGTAGATTGGTCAACCTTTATTGGAAGTGGTCAGCAAGATTGTCTCGGTCAACTAAATTTTCAATTATATATATACACATCACTTCCTAATCTATTAAAATTTTCAATTAGATATTCATAATTATAAAACTAATATTGAATGCATTGTTTCGCATGGGCAAAATGAGAAAAAAAATTAAAATTTTTAAATAATATAATAAACGATAATAGAAGTAATAGTTATATATATATATATATATATANATTTATTGCAGTCGCCATCGCATCATTAAGTGGGCATTATTTTGCTTTCTATGGTTCTTATTTTATTTGCACGGGTACATAACACTCAAATATTTAATATTTCATAATGAATATCACTGTTATTGATTTTTTAATGGTAAAATACTCCAATCTTGAAGACTAATGGTTCGTTTGGGGTAGCTTATTTGTGCGGTGGCGTTTTGAAAACGCACGTTTTGTTTGGCTAAACTGTGTTTTGGCAGCTTATGCATTTTCAAAACGTCGAAAACAGTATTTTCGGCATCGCATCTATCTAGGTACGGTTACAGATTTCTAGCTGTGGTTTGGTTTTTCCAAAAAAATAAAAATTTGTAATAGCTACTGCACTTAGCTTATCGGCAGATTATTTTTAATAAGTTTATCAGCAGATTATTCAATAAGGTGCAGCTGCCCCAAACAGAAACCAAGTCTCTAGTGAAAATGCGTATATGATGTACACTCACAATGGCAATGCATTAGAAAGCCCTTTGGCAACTAGTTGGGTAAAATTTTTGCCACATTAGTTGTAGCGGTTAAAATCGTGATTAGGCCTTAAAGGGGTTAATGTGAGAAAATTTTAGAAGTGGACAACAGCGCTATAGCGAGTGGAATCTATGTCGTTATCCGCCAGTGCAGACAATGTGCCTAATAGTTTCTATGATAATGTTGAAGTCATCTTCTTAACACCCACATGTCATCTCTAGAATGTTGTCTAGCAATGAATGATTATGGGATATGTATAAGATTATTCATAATAATATTAACTAGTTCTTTAGGTAGGAAAAATTGAAAATATTTTAGGTACTATGATAAAATATTACTTTTAAAATTATGTAGAAAGTTATAATCACTTTATTCCANACAGATCATTACTTGTGAGTGCAATATCGTCGACATAAACAATAAAGATGATAATTTGACCACTAGAAGAATGTCGAAAGATGAGAATATGATTTGATTGAGTCTGAAAGAACACATGACCACCTACCATCTGTGTGAACTTGCCTAACCAGGCCAAAGGGGGCTGTTTTATTCCGTAGTGGGACTTCCGCGGTCGACACACTTGTCCCCAGAAAGAAGTGGAGTCAAAGCCTGGAGGTAGAGACAAGCACACCTCCTATGTGAGGTTTCCATTAAGGAAGGTATTCTTGACATTCAGTTGGAGTAAGAGCCAATCTAAATTTACAGCAAGGAATAATAGGACCCAAATGGTGTCAAACTTCTCCTCATAGTTAACTCCATAGGTTTGTGAGTAGCCTTTGACGACCAACCGTGCTTTGTTGCGTTTGAAAGTTTCATCAGAATTTGGTGCTGAAGATCTATAAACAACCAATAACTTTCTTTCTCCAAGGAAGATCAACATCCCACGTATGATTTCGCTGAGGGGCATTCTTCTCATTCATTACTGCAGCCTTACAAGAAAGGTCCACCAATGCTGCCTCAATAGTGGATAAAAGGAGATGATCTGTCAAGGAAGTGACAAATGCTTTGTAGGTTGGCAACAAGCTATGGAATGAGACATATTTTGTCATGAAATAAGGAGAACAAGCTTGATTGCTTATCCAAATGGTAGAACTTACTTTCTCATTCGAAGCAGGAGTAATCTCCTCAAGTGTAATGCTGGGGATGTCAGCTTAGGCAGATTCCAAGTCCTGTAAAGAGGCAGCAGGCACAAAAGTAGAGGTATTGGGACGGCTCTCAACTGGGGTTTGATGCGCCGAGCAAGGTTCTGAAAACTGAACCGGACATTGAACTGGTGGTAGGAGATGTTCAAGGTNAGTAATTTTTCAATAATTAATATTATATTAATTGAATAAAAAATAATTGTCCATCCTGACGTTAAGATGGTTCTACCTCTAGCGGTTAAGCCCGATGATACTAAATTTGAAATAATTTTTAAAAGGAGTGATAGAATTCGATCTCACTCCTTAAAAATGAATCATATAATTAAACTAAGTGTATATCCGTATATAGATTTATTGGTCCCACTAAGAGGCTCAAGTGAACTCACTAGAAATTACAATAGCCATGATTATTCACCCAACTCAGAGGCATTCACCTAAGCTCATATGGCAACTTTGCAACTCAAACAACACTCGTTGGAGGCAAAAAAAGAAGCCCGCCTATTCAAGAGATGCAACATCATCTATTTAGTCAAGAAAACCTTTGGAATAATTACCAAGGCAATGGCCACATGTATTTATTGATATTTTAATTACTTTTTCCATTTATCTATAATATGCACATCATATATTTATCTATATATTTCCATTCGATTAAAATGTACATATTATCTCTTATAGCGCCACAATAAACCCAGTAAATACAGGCCTAAAGAGCCATTTTGGAGGAAACCATAAAGCCTAAGCTCTCATCATGAAGAAAAAAATTTCATCAAATTTACCTTCGTCACTCTCCTTCTTTTCTCCCTCTTCTTCCTCTTCACCTAGACTCCTACATCTCTGGTAACCATAATTAAGTCCAGGCATCATCACAGACAAAACTTAAATCCNTTTCATCAAATTTACCTTCATCACTCTCCTTCTTTTCTCCCTCTTCTTCCCCTTCACCTAGACTCCTACATCTCTGGTAACCATAATTAAGTCCAGGCATCATCACAGACAAAACTTAAATCCCACAATAAAATTAATCAATTACGCCTCCAATCACCAACCACAATAAAAAATATTCTAAATCCCAGATGAAGCTGGCAGCAACAGGACATGCAGTGATCCATATATATCCATACATTCACAATCTCCATTAATTCAACTGGCCAAATTGCCGGGCTACCTAAATAGACCCATATTCGGTCAAATTTGGAACTTTGCGCCTTCCATTTAATGCCTCGAATCATGCCAATGACTGCGACGTCAGAGCAATAACCTTCTCTCTACCTGTCTGAAGGAAGATTGCGATGGCCTACCTCCCTCCCCAAACTCCTTTTCTTTTATCTTTAATTGCTTCTGAGCTGTGCTACGAGCCACTTTTGAGTGATTGTTTTTTTCTGCAAGTTTCAATTGATTTCTATTACGAGAAGAACAAATTAATAGACATATATATAAGGTGATTGAGTATGGACATGAATGATTAACGTGGTGTAGACTTTTTTGACTTGTATACTTGTGGTTTTATGGGCGCTACACGNATGGACATGAATGATTAACGTGGTGTAGACTTTTTTGACTTGTATACTTGTGGTTTTATGGGCGCTACACGTGAGCGGACACATACGTTCAAGCAAGCGTGGGCTGAGCTTTCTGAAAAGGAGCTCACAATGTTGAAATTTATTGCAGTCACCATCACATCATTAAGTGGGAATTATTTTGCTTTCTATGGTTCTTATTTTATTTGCATGGGTACATAGCACTCAAATATTTAACATTACATAAAGAATATTGCTGTTATTGATTTTTTAATGGTAAAATACACCAATCTTGAAGACCAATGGTTTGTTTGGGGGTAGCTTATTTGTGCGGTGGCGTTTTGAAAACGCACGTCTTGTTTTGCTAAACTATGTTTTATCAGCTTATGCATTTTCAAAACGCAGAAAACAGTGTTTTCACATCGCATCTATCTAGGTGCGGTGGCAGATTTCTAGCTGTGATTTGACTTTTCCAAAAAAGATAAAAATTTGTAATAGCTACTGCATTTAGCTTATCGGCAAATTATTTTTAATAAGCATATCAGCAAATTATTCAATAAGTTGCAGCTGCCCCAAACAGAAACCAAGTCTCTAGTGAAAATGCGTATATGATGTACACTTACAATGGCAATACATTAGAAAGCCCTTTGGCAATTAGTTGGGTAAAATTTTTGCCACATTAGTTGTAGCGGTTAAAATCGTTATTAGGTTTTAAAAGGGTTAATGTGAGAAAATTTTAGAAGTGGACAACTGCGCTATAGCGCGTGGAATCTATGTCGTTATCCGCCAGTGCAGACAATGTGCCTAATAGTTTATATGATAATGTTGGAGTCATCTTCTTAACACCCACATGTCATCTCTATAGAATGTTGTCTAGCAATGAATGATTATGGGATATGTATAAGATTATTCATAATAATATTAACTAGTTCTTTAGGTAGGAAAAATTGAAAATATTTTAGGTACTATGATAAAATATTACTTTTAAAATTATGTAGAAAGTTATACTCACTTTATTCCATACAAATCTCAAATGATAACATGGCAGATAAAAGTTATTTAAAAAAAACAGAATTTTTAAAAATTAATATGAATAGTATATACCCATTTTCATTGTAATTAAAGTTATCTTATAGCTTTCTCCCAAATATTATATTCTAATAAACTTTATTAGGAAAATTTATTTCTCATCAGAAACATTTAAAAATAAATAAATAAATAATAGCCAAATAAGATTATGACAAGATTTATGACAACAAGAAAAAAAAAAGGGTCAAATGCAATTTAAATAATAGCCGAATTTTGTTGTCTGAAGTGAGCTAAAAAAACAATAATTTTGAATATCTGCATCAAATTTTGATCATAACAATTCTCGGAATTATTAAATTCATTTAAAAACAAGCATAACATAAATTTAAATTAATAATTTATATATTATTTTTATCTTAAATGAAATTTAATAATTTTGATGTTTATCCAAATCAAATTTCATTCAGAAGTATTCAGTTTTTTTCCCTGACCTTTATAACTCGCTACTAAAGTTTATACATCATTTGCTTAGAGAAAATATTAGGTGCGTTGCACACACTTGTGGCTAGCCAATAAGAGGACAGAGGGGAGGAAGAGAGAGTGTGTGTTTCTCCCCTCCCTTTCCTACTATTGTTTGGCAACAGGTGCATAATATGCGCCTAATATTTTATCTATGTACATGGCTTATACTCCATGTAGGGATCTGAATATCAAACGCCAATACAAAAAGGCCTATAATATTTTTATAGTGACATGAGGTATCATGGTTCTCAAAATATATTATTAAGATGGGCTCCGCTTTGGCTCTATGCCCTCTTGGCATCGCGCTTGATTTAGAGAAACTAAAAAGGCGTTATATGTACTAATCAATGTTGTCAACCATGAAAAAGAATTTATTCGGGTAGGGTGAGTAGTGGACTCTAGCACTTAATAATTTTCAAACTTATTTTCAATTAATGTGCTATGCATTTGATAACTAATCCATAAAATANATCTAGCACTTAATAATTTTCAAACTTATTTTCAATTAATGTGCTATGCATTTGATAACTAATCCATAAAATAATTGATAAATAATATTTTATGTAATTAGGATACTCGTATTTGAAGTATATTTTGACCACTAATTTCTAACATAATTATCACTAAAGCTTAACTAGTCAACAAATTGCTTCCCACCACATTTCATTATTTTTATTATGAATGATGAAAATGGTTACCACAATATATATTAAGCTTACAAAAACAAAGAATATGTGAATATATAGAATATATTGTACTTCTTGAACCAATGAATATGAAAAAATTTTGATGTATGCGGTCCAAATTTTTATGTAGGTGCAGTTTGATTCCGTTCAGTGGTTCTCGAATAAATATAGCATGGTTTAAAAATCAGCAAGCGAGATATACTTCCTTTGAAATAGTTGTAGCTTTTGCACACTTATAAGTATATAGCATGATCATACCCCTAATTTTAAAGATGAGTACAAAAAATATAAATATTCTTATAAATTTCTTCGATGTTATGTTGTCTTACCTCATATTTATATGATTTAATGTAGGAAAATACATAGAACAAATTTATTAATTTGTCTCACAAAATCAATCTGATAAAAACTGAATTTTCAAGCATTATTCCAAAAAAATTAACAATTGTATTATAAACATAGAAAAAAATCTTTCAGAAGTCAATGAGACAATAAATTCAATTAATTTATGATGAAACAAATTTAATCATATCCAAAAAGCATTTCTAGTTTAAATAACCTCAAAAGTTAGTTGTGAAGTGTTAAGATTCTTCAGTCAATTTTTTTGTGCAACAAGAGTACCTAACTCTTTTTCCCTTTTCAAAAAAGGTCTACTTACCAAGTGTTTTTAAATTCAATAATCTCAAAATTCCCATATTGAATTGGAAAATCTCCTTACTACATACACTTCTAGTCTTGAAGATGATGTGGTTTTCTCCAACAAAGAAATTGATGAAAGGGCTAAGCCTTGCAATCCTACCTTAGTAGGATATGCCATTCGTAAAAGGCAATTTTTGGCAAACATTTAGANCCCTTTTCAAAAAAGGTCTACTTACCAAGTGTTTTTAAATTCAATAATCTCAAAATTCCCATATTGAANTCCCTTTTCAAAAAAGGTCTACTTACCAAGTGTTTTTAAATTCAATAATCTCAAAATTCCCATATTGAANGCTATTTTAAGTATATGTAGGGTTATTTTGATAGAGCGCTATTTATATCTTGTTATTTTCTATTTTTTCAGACTTTTGGTTTTGTTGAGTATTTCAGAAATGATTTCTGATTTCTACTTATGTAGATCACTTTTTTTTGCAAGTGGTGTGCTAGTAGATTATTGAGGAATAGGTGATGAACCTCCTCAATATTTGTACCACGTCATTTCACTGTCAGTCTCTCTGTTTTTAGCTGGGACGATTGCCAATCGATGTCAAATATGTTGTCCAACAGCAGATTTCACTTTGCACACCTTTCAAATACCCTTGCCCTCACATATTTTCTTTCTGTCACCATTTCACAACCAACCCCTGCTANGTTAGTTGGTTTAATAATCAGTTGGACAATCCAATTAAATATTTATTAGATAGGGCTATATGTAATAATTCTTGGAAAAATGTTCACCTCTATTTTATTTCAAAGGAATTTCCCTCTAAATTTCTAATTGTTATTATTCTTATCTCTTTAAGTAAATAAAATATTCTTGAAAACAAATTTTATATAAAAATTATTGGAGCAACTTCCTAATTTTGATATTATCTTTGACGTCTCCAAAAAGCTAGTCAGGAGTAAACTTATTTTTACATTTTGTAATAAACTTTTCAATGCTAAATCTGCTAAGAAGATTGCTAACTAGAAGCCCCTCTCTTACATTTCCAATGCTATTATCAATCTTAATGTTGATCAATTTAAAATTTTCATCAATATAAATTAAGCAACCATTATATTGATCTCTTCTCTAAGATGCTCTAAATAAACAAAAAGCTAACTGATGTTATGATCCTGAAAATAAATGGAACGGATAATTTGCCAAATGCTTTTAACTCATTAAAAGAGAATATGATTTAAATTTTTTTTATGAGAGAATTTAAAAAGTAATTTGAATTATATTAAAGAGCTTCTTTGAAAAGGAAAAAGTTCATATTCTCAAGAGAAAAATACTAAGGAATTTATCATCTACTTCTCTGCCTTAACTGTAAAGATGATGTTAATGAATTCTATGATGTTAATATTCTTGTTGGTTATAAGTTATCTTTTGTATATAATCATTCCAATTAGAAGCTTTTTTTAATGTTGACATCAAATTGGCTCTATTTAGTATTGGTATTGATAAGACTCTAAGGTTGGATGGCTTNTAATGTTGACATCAAATTGGCTCTATTTAGTATTGGTATTGATAAGACTCTAAGGTTGGATGGCTTNTTGATGTTCATGTTATCTTCAAACTAAGAGTTTCTCACTTTTTTTTTACTCATTATCTATTAAATATTCTAATAATTTCACTTTTAAAGGCTTTTACAAAAAACCTTGATTTATCTTCACATGGTTCAATATGGATTGAGTGGAGTGCTTCAAGAGTTTTGTTTACTATCCTTATATCACATTTTCAATATATATATATATATATATATATATATATATATATATATA
>JXCR01061219.1:48405-60820 GCA_002079205.1 Phalaenopsis hybrid cultivar
TTTTTTTAATGTTGACATCAAATTGGCTCTATTTAGTATTGGTATTGATAAGACTCTAAGGTTGGATGGCTTTACATCCAAGTTTTTCTAATATATATGGTACATTTCCCAGCCTTCCTCTATTGATGTTTTTCAGTGATTTCTCCTCTTTTAGACTTCCCATTACTGTCAAATACTCGAGCATTACCTTACTTTATATAAACTTTCATTCTAAAACATTAAATGATTGTAGGCTTATTTAAGTTATGTAATACTTTGTAAAATGTGATAGCCAAACTTATTATGGGCAAATTCTAAAATTTATTCATTTTTCTTAACCTAGTTTCACAAGGATGTTGGATATTATTTATAATATTATTTTAACCAATGATGTATTTGTTGGGTTTAACTCTCATAATTTTTCCAAGTAATTTTGTTAGGAGATTTACATTAAAAGGAAATCAATAAAGTATTTTATATGATAGATTGAAAACCTTGAGTTTCTCTGATATCTTTGTTTTGTGAATTATTGCATTTACTTTTAATGCTCATTTCTAGGAGGTTATAAATGGGAAATTTAAAGGCTTCTTCCATCTGCTTGTGAACCTCATCAAGGGTAATCTCTATCTCCTTTTTTGCTTACCTTCATCATGGATGATTTTTTAAGACTCTTAAATACTATTGTTGCAAATATGAAGTTCAAAAGGATATGAAAAAATAACACTCTCACCACTCATTTGATTTATACGAATGACTTACTATTTTTTGGTAAACAAAAGTTAACACTATTACTTGCCTTCTCACTTTTCTTGATTTATTTGAAAAGGCCTTTGAACTCAATGTAAGCAATAAGAACTCTATTGTATGTTTTTATAAGGCCATTGATCTTGCTACCAAAGATCACCTCTGTCATATCACTAGGTTTAGATGCCAAAAGCCTTCCATAAAACACATTAGTATCATTATCTCTTCTTCATTAAGGTTGTTAACAATGCCAAAATCATGGATATAATTCAAAATTAGCTTAATGGTTTGATGCAGAAGCTCATTTTGTTGGCACTAATATGATCAACTATTTGGAAATACTAGTACTAATGATTTAGATCGATTACTTTGCTTAAAGATCTAAAGAAAAAATAATTTATATTTTAACGAATACATTTCTGTGAACTTCTTGAGCAAATAACAAAAATACACAATATTTTAAAACAACACTACTATTTAATCAATGAAGGTTTGGGCCTTCCTTCCCTTGATTCCATGATGCTACTAATTACAGTTACTTTCAGACTAAATCAGTTAGTAGATCAAAACCATTTTGACAATTCAGTTATACTATTGCTTGCAAACTTAGGAATTGGATTTCTATCGATGTAAATAACAATTGTGACAACTTCACTTCAAAAATGCTTAGTTCAATAAGAATGCTCTATTGGAATCTTTTGGCAACTCTGTTATCTATTGATTTAATTGGGACTTCATAATTAAAATAAAAAACTATTAGGCACTGTTGGGACATGGAATTTCACTGATGCCGTTCAGGTAGCTCTCTTTGCTAGCAACAAATTTTAATTCGATTGCCATTGAATTTCAGATATGCTTTTGATGTCGTTTGCTCTGGCTATATACGGCACTCTTTTTCAGCTCGGCCGTAATGCTTCTCGGCCTCTTCTGTTGGCCTGCTGTCTTTGGTTGACAGCACCTTGGTTCTGTATCAGATTTATCACCATTTGGATATTTGGTTTGCATTGCTTACACGAGGAATCTATGGCATGCACTTGGCTAAACTATTTGAAGAAGGGTTGGAAATATTTTCCTTTTTTTTTTCGAGCACGGACGTGAAGCTTATCATATATGTTATTTAGATAAGTCACGCATCCGAGTCTGCATTTGGATAGAACCAATCATATACTTCAGATTTGCTTGGGATCACTTTTATTTNATTTGGTTGACAGCACCTTGGTTTTGTATCAGATTTATCACCATTTGGATATCTGGTTTGCAGTGCTTACACGAGGAATCTATGGCATGCTCTTGGCTAAACTATTTGAAGAAGGGTTGGAAATATTTTCATTTTTTTTTCGAGCACGGACATGAAGCTTATCATATATGTTATTTAACAGATGTAATATTTTCGCTGCATCCATGATATGTCACGCATCCGAGTCTGCATTTGGATAGAACCAATCATATACTTCAGATTTGCTTGGGATCACTTTTATTTTTTATCTTTTTTTTTATTTTAAATTTTATTTTATGAAAGAACTTCCAGAAACACTCTCTCCTGCTATTTCAACAAAAAATTTTTACAGACTTCAACATTTGTCAGAAGCACTTCTAAAGCTCAAAGAAAAAAAATCATGTCTTTATTACACACACAAAAGAATATAATTGTCCAAGAAAATACATGAAAGTAATATCAACGAGTTACAATATTGTTTGGGTCCCCAAAAGAAAAAAACGAGAGAAGAAACTATACATCAAAGAATAGATAAATAATAATGCAAACCTAGTAGCAGCGCAGCTTTACATTTCAACAAGTTCAGAGCAGTTTCATATTATAAGATGCACGGACATGGCCTCAATAAATTATAGGATCCTTACAATTACAAAACAGAAAATATTGGAANACGAGAGAAGAAACTATACATCAAAGAATAGATAAAAAATAATGCAAACCTAGTAGCAGCGCAGCTTTACATTTCAACAAGTTCAGAGCAGTTTCAAATTATAAGATGCACGGACATGGCCTCAATAAATTATAGGATCCTTACAATTACAAAACAGAAAATATTGGAATCCCTTGTGAGGGAGAAAGGATAATCCATATCGTCTTTTCGCTTCCATTTATGGCTTTTTACATGCCAAAAATTCTAAGAACGCAGTTGCAATGCAATCTACGTTGCTATCTCAATCTTCCCTCTAAAATTATATTTACATGGCAAACCTAGAAAGAATTGAATTTATCTATGAACCCCCACTAAAACTTGGCACCAGATAGCTTGCTTTGCAGAAAAATATTTCTGGTTGGATAGACCGAAGTCGTAGGTTGGATTGAAGAGAAGTAAACCTAAAACAATGCATCTTGTCGTCATAACCCCTCAAAATTACATTTTAATGAAATGCCTATTCTGATCCAAAAATGCATTCATGTTGGGCGGACAAAATCACCATGCTACTAATACATAATGGACAAGGACGAAGATTTAGTATAAGGGAACGTTTTTTATCACCAGATTGCAAAATACGAATTACTTGAACTAATCTACAAGTGAGACGCAACCGAATCTGCTGTTGAAGATGGATTTTCATATCAAACTCTCATTCTAGAAAAATCTGAAAAGTTTTTAAGAGGAAAATATTAGAGAGGAGAAGTAAACCAAAGTAGAACCATTTAACATATTGAAAAAGGAATGTGGAACTTGTGTACCTCTTGAAGGTTTCTTTCCTTCCATAGCTTCTTTCTTAGCCTGGCAGCCACGACAAAGTAGTGGGCCATCCCAGGGTCGAACTTTTGCTGATTTTGATGAACCAGCATGTACCGAAATGCCCTCACCAGCTTTCAACTCAACCTGACAAACAGCACATAAAAGTAACTTGAAAATGTTGCACACTGGATATACCATGTTTAACCTGCAAACAACAAAACAAACACATCAGATAAACTGCAATTCCAAGATGTAAAAATGTCAAAAATAAAAATAATGCAGAAATACGAGCAGAAGATAAAATAATGGAGAAAACTTCTCAATACTTAATTTTGTTCTTCACTTTGTACAAAAGAGAAGAGGTGTATATACATCACCAATATGCATTATACAAAAGGGCAAAAATAAGAAAGGGTCGGTGATCCTATACAAAAGCACATGAATTACAATATGAGGCCAATAGAGAAATTGATCCAACGGCACAAGGCCTCTGTGTTCTTATTATGATCGGAGAGTCAGTGGGCTCACTGTAGCATGCATTCCTGTAGCCCATTACTGTAGCGCAATACTGTAATGTGGTACAATAGCATGGTACTCTTATAGTAATTCAAAACTATCCCTCAAAATTAATGGTAGAGATCCAACATTCCAAGGTTGACAATAATATTTCAGATCGTCTCATATCATTTTGATCCAAAAAGTCTCACAAATCTATCAGGCAATGGCTCTGAACTCAGCTTTAGCATTTGATTTTGAAACCAAGGGTTGTTTCTTATTTCTTCAAGTTATGAGATTTTCTCTTTAAAATGTATAGTACCTAGAAGTGGATCTTTAATCCACCGGCGATCCCTATAGTATGCAAATTTGAATCCTTCAATTTGTAGGGTAACATATATTTTGTATAAATTTCAGTTTTTTTTTTTTTTTTTTGTATTTGATTTAAAATATTTGAGAATTTTACAGACTACATGAAGGTGGAATTATTTGTGTTTTTGTATGAATTTGTTTAGTGGAATTTGGCTCATATATAAAAAGTTAAGACGGGTGTGGGACATATATAAATAGTGATGTTAAGACGGGTGTGGGATATATACAACAAGTTTTCCAATGACATTTTATATTATCTCATAAATATGCTAGTTTTTATTCACTAAGATCCAATTTTTATACTCAATTGGAGTTTCACATGGGTACATTCTATCATCTTGACTTCTTCAAGCAGATCCATAACATACTTTTGGTTCACGAAAAATATCCCTTCTTTAAAATTAACACGTCTATTCCCAAGAATTATATTAGTTTTCTAGTTCTTTAATTTTGAATTATTCAACAAGCCATTTTCTGAAAGTTCTTCTCTATTGATTGTCATCTCCTATAATAATTCTATTGTCCACATATACAATAAATATATAAATTTTATCATTATGCATACATTTTTCAAAAAGACTAAAGTCTCATTGGTTTTGTTTATATTTAGCTCGCTCCACAAACTTTGTAAATCTGTCAAATCAGGCTATTGCTGATTGTTTCAGTCTGTATAAGCCTTTTTCAATCTGCATTTTTGATTCTTTTCAAGGAGCTATCAAATCCTAATGGTGAAGCCATAGATCTCTTCTTCAACAATGCCGTGTAAGAATATATTTTTTTATCATATTATTATACAAGCCACCCATAATTTACCACTAAAGATATCAGAATGTGAATAATATTCATTCTTTTAGTATAAGCAAAAATTTCTTGATAATCAATCTCACATAATAGAGTATATCATTTTACCAACTATCTTGTTTTATACCGTTCCAGGCTCTCATCTGCTCTTTTTACCATGAAGATTTATTTGCATCCTATTGTTTTCTTGCCTTTTGCTAATTCAACAATCACTTATGTATGATTATTTTCTAAGACATTCACCTCCTCTCTCATTCCCTCTATCCAATTTTTATTTTCAGCTATGTCAAATAGAGTATATGAGATGGAAATGAGGTTGGCGTTAACGTTGATTAGAAGCATTTTATGTGATAGCAAAACTTTATGAAATGACGAGTACTTAGAATATGAATTAGCAGTGAGTTAATAATTTTACCTGCTAATAGTTCTGAATCTTGGACTTACTAGAGATCTTGCTAGCCTTATTCCTTCTTGTATAAATCTGAAGAGGCATAGTTGGTACAATGCTTGAATTTATAGGATTTTGAGTTACAAGCACGTCAAGATGACACATCATCAAATTTATTTTCAGGCAGGGAATTCCCTCCTTCAAAATGAGTTTGCTTGAAGAAACAATAAGTTTCATTAAAAGTGACATTCATTGAAGTGGAAAACTTTTTCTTGATAGATAATAACATTTATATCCTTTTATGTGATAAAATATGCAGCATTTAAGAGCTCTTGAATTAAATTTTTTATCTATGTTGTTTATGGATATGTACATAATCAATGCATCCAAAAATTTTAAAAGAAATCTTTGATAAACTGCTTATAGGAAAAAGTCTCCCAAATAATTTAAAAAGACTTTTAAAATCAATTATTCTAGAAAGTATTCTATCTATTTAATGAGTAGTTATTAGAGCAACTTTTCCTCACTTTTATTTTGGTATTTAATTATGGAGGAGAAATGTCCTGGCCGCCTCTAAAATGTTGTAATGTTTTATTTGTTCCGTTTTTTTTTTTTTTGGAGAATCAGAGTAAAAGGATAAGTGGATAATAGTCTCTTTCTAAATAAATGAAGATAACATGTTATTAAAATAATCATGGGCATTATCAATCTAAAAAATTTATTGTTAGAGTTAAATTAACTCATTATCATGACAATGAATATAGAAAGTCTAGTATTAATATTGAATTACATACAATCAAGTCATTCGAGTGCAAATATCAATAAACATAATAAAACCAATGACCCCAAAGATACTGGAGATTTTAGGGGATCGCCATATACCATAATGAATAAAAAAATAAATAAAGGTTCTTGAGTTACTTTCAAGGAAAAAAATTAATGTATACTAATTTCACCAGTTTCACAATAAAAATACTTATGTCTATAGTGTATACTAAATATTTTTAAAAGAAAGGTGTCATAATCTATAACAGTGTGTCCATATGATATCAATGGTGTGATAGATGAAACAGTATAACTATTGATTTTTGACCCTTAAGAAAGGATAATTTATCATTTTCTTTAGTTTATCCAATTGTCTTGCTTGTTAGGTCCTGAAAAAAATTGTGACCAGAAAAACAATGACTTTGCAACTATGATCTTTGAAAAAAAAATAGTGACCAAAAAAACTAGTTGTAAAGTTTGGAACAAGCAATATGTTATTGAGGATTAAATTGAAAGAAATGAGATGCATCTTGTTCTCAACAGTTCCTAATGATCCATCTGCAAAATTTATTATTTTATTGCTATAACAAAGTCATATTGTCTATGGTCCCTTAACTTATTATACAGTAAAGAGAAGAATTATTGGAGGTGCTAAAAACATAAAAATTAGAAAGCATGCCATCCATAGCAAAGGTGTCAAAAACTGACCCGACACGTCAACTCGACTTGAAAAGTCCGAGTTAAGGTTGACCAAAAAATTTTTTTGGCCAAGTTCAAATAATAAATCCTAACTCTTTTTTGGGTCGGATTCGGGTTGACCTGCCAACTCGAAATTGATTGAAAACTAATTTGCTAACCATAAATTGACTTAAAATCGATCCATAAACTTCAAATTAACCCGACATTGACTCAAAATTAACCCAAATTTGACCTAAAAGGTTTTTTATGTCTTACGTTAAACGAGTTAACACGTCAAGTTCAGGTCTATGGCTTGAAAGCGGGTCTTGTTCGAGTTGGAATATTCGAGTTGGACTTCTGACCCATTTAATATTCGAGTCAAGTTCAAATTAAACACTTTCAAGTCAGGGCAAATTTGGTTCAAACCTGAACCCAACCCACAAACCCAATTTGACAATATTTGAGTCAAGTTCAAATTAACACTAATTTGAACCAGAAACAAAATTCTATCGTTTTTCCTTAAAAAATTGAGAATTTTTTTTTAATTTATCAAACTCTTTTGAATAGTAGTTCTTACTCCACTAGACAGACTTATTATTTTTAATTTTCTTTATTTCCAACCATAACTTTGGGACTTTTAGTAAAGTATTCATCTTTGATGTGTCATTTCTTTTTGTAACAGTTATATCAGAGATTATTCTTTAAAGTATATTTTTGTTCGTCTTTCAAAGAAAATTCTATGATTGGTGGATAAGTGGCTTTACACTTAAAGACAAAATACGAAATGATTATATCTGTGACAGGGTTGGTGTAGCTCCTGTGACGGACAAAATTAGAGAAAGTCGTCTTAGATGGTTTAGTCACATTAAGCGTCGACCATCTTATGATCCGATTAGGAGAGTAAATGTTTTAGATTCGACTTATGTTAAGAAAAGCAGAGGTAGACTTAGGAAGACTTGGGCTTATTGTATAAAAAATGATCTTAATTTATTAGAACTAAATGAAAATATGACCTAAATAGGACACAATGGAGAAAAAGGATTCATGTAGCCGACCCCACACAGTGGGATTAAGGCTTTGTTGTTGTTGACTCAATGGAGAAAAATGATTCATGTAGCCAACCCCATTAGTGGGATTAAGGCTTTGTTGTTGTTGTTTTTGTTCAAAGATGCAATGGAGAAAAAGGATTCGTGTAACCGACCCCACGTAATGGGATTAAGGTTTTGTTGTTGTTGTTGTTGTTGTTTCAAAGAAAATTCTATGAAAAATTTTCTTATCTTGAGATTCAGAAAATATCAAGACAATATCATGGAAAAATAAAAGAATAAAAAATTAAAATTCCGACACAATCTTCCTTTTGTTTTGTCAAAACATGCTCCACAGTACCATAAAAGCTTTACATTCCTTCCTATTTCTCTCCTTATGTTTCTTAAATCACTCTCAAGCTTCTGATTTAGCCCCTTCTCTATTTCATGTATATCGCAACTTGTACTGTCAAGTTAAAATTGAATGCTTGTGTAAGCGTTTGATGTCTAAAGCAAAAGTATAATGGCAAGATTCTTATACACTTCTCGTTCAGAAAAAAGGTAACGAAGTCAAATCATAAGTTTTGTTGCTGAACAGATAGTAAATNACAACTTGTACTGTCAAGTTAAAATTGAATGCTTGTGTAAGCGTTTGATGTCTAAAGAAAAAGTATAATGGCAAGATTTTTATACACTTCTCGTTCAGAAAAAAGGTAACGAAGTCAAATCATAAGTTTTGTTGCTGAACAGATAGTAAATNTAATTATAAAATACATAAAATATATTTAAATTGATGATTTTTTATTTATTTATTTTATATTTGTTGAAGTTGAATTTGTCTATAACAGAAAGATTGTGGGAGAAATGTTCTGAGAATGAATAGTAATTTGAGAGAATTGTGTAAACCTTAATTCATATAATGATCTTTTATTTATAAAAAAAAAGTTAGTATAATTATACTCTTGTTTTAGTGGGGATTGTATATGTTATTATAGTTATTTTGCATATGTGGGTCCAAAGTGACTTCTCTTAAGCTTACCTGGTTGGACTAGCAAGTCTTTCTTAAGCACTGTCGGTCGGCTAAGTTTGGAGAAAATTGTCGGTTGGCTATGCTAGTGAGGCCCACTAGTCGGCTAGGTCACAAATATACTAGCGGTCGGCTAGGTTTGATTTTGTAGATTGGTCAACTTTTATTGGAAATGGTCAGCAAGATTGTCTCGATCAGCTAAGTTTTCAATTAAATAAATACACATCACATCCTAATCTATTAAAATTTTCAATTAGATATTCATAATTATAAAACTAATATTGCAGGCATTGTTACGCATGGGCAAAACGAGAGAAAAAAATTAAAATATTTAAATAAAATATTAAACGATAATAGTAATGGTTATATATANTAACATTAAATTTGTAATTGAAAGTATAAATAAACAAAAATGTTAGAATTTAGAAATATAGATGAGTGAAGTTGGATATTTTTAGTGAGAAGTGGGCAAAATTAAAAATTAAAGATGAGTATTTTTCAATAATTAATATTATATTAATTGAATAAAAAATAATTGTCCATGCTGACATTAAGATGGTTCTGCCTCTAGCGGTTAAGCCCAATGACACTAAATTTGAATTAATTTTTAAATGGAGTGATAGAATTACATTAGCCATGATTATTCACCCAACTCAGAGGCATTCACCTAAGATCATATGGCAACCTTGCAACTCAAACAACACTCGTTGGAGGCAAAAAAAGAAGCCCATCTATTCAAGAGATGCAACATCATCTATTTAGTCAAGAAAACCTTTGGAATAATTACAAAGGCAATGGCCACGTGTATTTAATGATATTTTAATTACTTTATCCATTTATCTATAATATCAACATCATATATTTATCTATATATTTCCATTCGATTAAAATGTACATATTATCTCTTATAGCGCCACAGTAAACCCAGTAAATACAGGCCTAAAGAGCCATTTTGGAGGAAACCATAAAGCCTAAGCTCTCCTCATGAAGAAAAAAATTTCATCAAATTTACTTTCATCACTCTCCTTCTTTTCTCCCTCTTCTTCCCCTTCACCTAGACTCCTACATCTCTGATAACTATAATTAAGTCCAGGCATCATCACAGACAAAACTTAAATCCCACAATAAAATTAATCAATTAAGCCTCCAATCACCAACCACAATAAAAAATATTCTAAATCCCAGATGAAGCTGGCAGCAACAGGACATGCAGTGATCCATATATATCCATACATTCACAATCTCCATTAATTCAACTGGCCAAATTGCCGGGCTACCTAAATAGACCCATATTCGGTCAAATTTGGAACTTTGTGCCTTCCATTTAATGCCTCGAATCTTGCCAATGACTGCGACGTCAGAGCAATAACCTTCTCTTTACCTGTCTGAAGGAAGATTGCGATGGCCTACCTCCCTCCCCAAACTCCTTTTCTTTTATCTCTAATTGCTTCTGAGCTGTGCTACGAGCCCCTTTTGAGTGATTGTTTTTTTCTGCAAGTTTCAATTGATTTCTATTACGAGAAGAACAAATTAATATACATATATATAAGGTGATTGAGTATGGACATGAATGATTAACGTGGTGTCGACTTTTTTGACTTGTATACTTGTGCTTTTATGGGCGCTACACGTGAGCGGACACATACGTTCAAGCAAGCGTGGGCTGAGCTTTCTGAAAAGGAGCTCACAATGTTGAGTTTTATTGCAGTCACCATCGCATCATTAAGTGGGAATTATTTTGCTTTCTATGGTTCTTATTTTATTTGCATGTGTACATAACACTCAAATATTTAATATTACATAAAGAATATCACTGTTATTGATTTTTTAATGGTAAAATACACCAATCTTGAAGACCAATGGTTCGTTTGGGTTAGCTTATTTGTGCTGTGGCGTTTTGAAGACACACATATCCTGTTTGGGTAAACTGTGTTTCGGCAGCTTATGCATTTTCAAAACGCCGAAAACAGTGTTTTCACGCTGCATCTATCTAGGTGCGGTGGCATATTTCTAGTTATGGTTTGGCTTTTCCAAAAAAAATAAAAATTTGCAATAGCTGCTGCACTTAGCTTATCGGCAAATTATTTTTAATAAGTTTATCAGCAGGTTATTCAATAAGTTGTAGCTGTCCCAAACAGACACCAAATCTCTAGTGAAAATGCGTATATGATGTTCACTTACAATGGCAATGCATTAGAAAGCCCTTGGCAACTACTTGGGTAAGATTTTTGCCACATAAGTTGTAGTAGTTAATCGTTATTAGGTTTTAAAGGGGTTAATGTGAGAAAATTTTAGAAGTGGACAACAGCGCTATGGCGAGTGGAATCTATGTCGTTATCCGCCAGTGCAGACAATGTGCCTAATAGTTTCTATGATAATGTTGGAGTCATATTCTTAACACCCACGTGTCATCTCTAGAATGTTGTCTAGCAATGAATGGTTATGGGATATGTATAGGATTATTCATAATAATATTAACTAGCTCTTTAGGTAGGAGAAATTGAAACTATTTTAGGTACTATGATAAAATATTACTTTTAAAATTATGTAGAAAGTTATAATCACTTTATTCCATACAAATCTCAAATGATAACATGGCAGATAAAAGTTATTTTAAAAAAACAGAATTTTTAAAAATTAATATGAATAGTATATACCCATTTTCATTGTAATTAAAGTTATCCTATAGCTTTCTCCCAAATATTATATTCTAATAAACTTTATTAGGAAAATTTATTTCTCATCAGAAACATTTAAAAATAAATAAATAAATAAATAATAGCCAAATAAGATTATGACAAGATTTATGACAACAAGAAAAAAAAAAGTCTCAAATGCAATTTAAATAATAGCCGAATTTTGTTGTCTCAAGTGAGCTAAAAAAACAATAATTTTAAATATCTGCTTCAAATACAATTCTCGGAATTATTAAATTCATTTAAAAACAAGCATAACATAAATTTAAATTAATAATTTATATATTANTCTCAAATGCAATTTAAATAATAGCCGAATTTTGTTGTCTCAAGTGAGCTAAAAAAACAATAATTTTGAATATCTTCTTCAAAATTTGATCATAACAATTTTCGGAATTATTAAATTCATTTAAAAACATGCATAACATAAATTTAAATTAATAATTTATATATTATATTTATCTTAAATGAAATTTAATAATTTTGATGTTTATCCAAATCAAATTTCATTCAGATGTATTCAATTTTTTGCCCTGATCTTTATAACTCGCTACTAAAGTTTATACATCATTTGCTTAGAGAAAATATTAGGTGCGTTGCACGCACTTGTNCTTATCCAAATCAAATTTCATTCAGATGTATTCAGTTTTTTTCCCTGAACTTTATAACTTGCTTCTAAAGTTTATACATCATTTGCTTGGAGAAAATATTAGGTGTGTTGCACGCACTTGTGGCTAGCCAATAAGAGGAGAGAGGGGAGG
>JXCR01061219.1:64084-84851 GCA_002079205.1 Phalaenopsis hybrid cultivar
TTTTTTTAATGTTGACATCAAATTGGCTCTATTTAGTATTGGTATTGATAAGACTCTAAGGTTGGATGGCTTTACATCCAAGTTTTTCTAATATATATGGTACATTTCCCAGCCTTCCTCTATTGATGTTTTTCAGTGATTTCTCCTCTTTTAGACTTCCCATTACTGTCAAATACTCGAGCATTACCTTACTTTATATAAACTTTCATTCTAAAACATTAAATGATTGTAGGCTTATTTAAGTTATGTAATACTTTGTAAAATGTGATAGCCAAACTTATTATGGGCAAATTCTAAAATTTATTCATTTTTCTTAACCTAGTTTCACAAGGATGTTGGATATTATTTATAATATTATTTTAACCAATGATGTATTTGTTGGGTTTAACTCTCATAATTTTTCCAAGTAATTTTGTTAGGAGATTTACATTAAAAGGAAATCAATAAAGTATTTTATATGATAGATTGAAAACCTTGAGTTTCTCTGATATCTTTGTTTTGTGAATTATTGCATTTACTTTTAATGCTCATTTCTAGGAGGTTATAAATGGGAAATTTAAAGGCTTCTTCCATCTGCTTGTGAACCTCATCAAGGGTAATCTCTATCTCCTTTTTTGCTTACCTTCATCATGGATGATTTTTTAAGACTCTTAAATACTATTGTTGCAAATATGAAGTTCAAAAGGATATGAAAAAATAACACTCTCACCACTCATTTGATTTATACGAATGACTTACTATTTTTTGGTAAACAAAAGTTAACACTATTACTTGCCTTCTCACTTTTCTTGATTTATTTGAAAAGGCCTTTGAACTCAATGTAAGCAATAAGAACTCTATTGTATGTTTTTATAAGGCCATTGATCTTGCTACCAAAGATCTTGCTACCAAAGATCACCTCTGTCATATCACTAGGTTTAGATGCCAAAAGCCTTCCATAAAACACATTAGTATCATTATCTCTTCTTCACTAAGGTTGTTAACAATGCCAAAACCATGGATATAATTCAAAATTAGCTTAATGGTTTGATGCAGAAGCTCATTTTGTTGGCAACTTTCAACTAATATGATCAACTATTTGGAAATACTAGTACTAATGATTTAGATCGAATACTTTGCTTAAAGATCTAAAGAAAAAATAATTTATATTTTAACGAATACATTTCTGTGAACTTCTTGAGCANTGTTCGTGTTCGGTTAATTTACACCCCTAGTTGTCAACCATGAAAAAGAATTTATTCGGGTAGGGTGAGTGGTGGAATCTAGCACTTAATAATTTTCGAACTTCTTTTCAATTAATGTGCTATGCATTTGATAACTAATCCATAAAATAATTGATAAATGATATTTTATGTAATTAGGATACTCGTATTTAAAGTATATTTTAACCACTAATTTCTAACATAATTATCACTAAAGCTTAACTAGTCAACAAATTGCTTCCCACCACATTTCATTATTTTTATTATGAATGATGAAAATGGTAACCACGATATATCTTAAACTTACAAAAACAAAGAATATGTGAAGATATAGAATATATTGCACTTCTTGAACCAATCGATATGAAAAAAATTTGATGCATGCGGTCCAAATTTTTATATAGGAGCAATTTGATTCCGTTCAGTGGTTCTCAAATAAATATAGCATGATTTAAAAATCAGCAAGCAAGTTTTCCTTCCTTTGAAATAATTGTAGCTTTTGCACACTTATAAGTAAATAGCATGATCATACCCCTAATTTTAAAGATGAGTACAAAAAATATAAATATTCTTATAAATTTCATCGATGTTAAGTTGTCTTACCTCGTATTTATATGATTTAACGTAAATTTAGGAAAATACATAATACAAATTTATTAATTTGCCTCACAAAATCAATCTGATAAAAACTGAATTTTCGAGCATTATTCCAAAAAAATTGACAATTGTATTCATAAACATAGAAAAAAATCTTTTAGAAGTCAATGAGACAATAAATTCAATTAATTTATAATGAAATGAATTTAATCATATCCAAAAAGCATTTCTAGTTTAAATAACCTCAAAAGTTAGCTATGAAGTGCTAAGATTCTTCAATCAATTTTTTTGTGCAACAAGAGTACCTAACTCTTTTCCCTTTTCAAAAAAGGCCTACTTACGAAGTATTTTTAAATTCAATAATCTCAAAATTCCCATATGGAATTGGAAGACCTCCTTACTACATACACTTATAATCTTGAAGATGATGTGGTTTTCTCCAACGAAGAAATTGATGAAGGGGCTAAGCCTTGCAATCCTACTTTAGTAGGATATGCCATTCGTAAAAAGTAGGAGTAGAGGATCATCTTTTTCTTCATGAAAACATTGTCAAGATGTCTTCAACAGCACAACATTTAAGTCTTAATGGGAATAACACCATGACCCATGCAACTCACTTATTTGTTAAAGTTAAAGACATAGCTAGTTTGATTTGTGTTGATGTAATTAGTTCGGCTAATGGTAATTTGTCAAAGCCTTAATGACTACTACTCAAAAAATGTATTCTAATGAGTTAATACGAAATAATAATATTACTACACAAATTATGGTTCTTTTTAATTCTAAAACCACTAAGGGTAGACAAAAAAAGGGAAAGACTCCCAGGTTTTATATCAACTATGTGTTATCCCAATATCTTGGCCTAACATGTTAGATGCCTAAATAGCGAAGCAAAAATCACTAAATATATGAGTTTAGTTGAATATTAAAAAAATTGATATTCATGTTATCTTCAAACTAAAAGTTTCTCACTTTTTTTACTCATTATCTATTAAATATTCTAATAATTTCACTTTTAAAGGCTTTTACAAAAACCTTGATTTATCTTCACGTGGTTCAATATGGATTGGGTGGAGTGCTTCAAAAGTTTCGTTTACTATCCTTATATCACATTTTCAATATACATATTTTATCTACTTTGATTAAATTCATAATGAACTTTATGTTGAAAATAAAGCTATGGAAAGAAAGGATTCATTAAATGATATTTACATTAATGCTACTAATGTAATGGATCCTTGGACAATTTTAGATGATTTCAAATGCAATTAATCCACATCAGAAAAATTTTGGTGTACTAATCACATAACATTTAAGTTGGTTGATTTAAAACATCCTCAACTGTGAACTTATGGATCTTCCAAAGTCTAATTTCTAAATTAGTTGGTNTGAATGGATCCTTGGATAATTTTAGATGATTTCAAATGCAATTAATACACATCAAAAAAATTTTGGTGTACTAATCACCTAACATTTAAGTTGGTTGATTTAAAACATCTTCAACTATGAACTTATGGATCTTCCAAAGTCTAATTTCTAAATTAGTTGGTTTAATAATCAGTTGGACAATCCAATTAAATATTTATTAGATAGGGCTATATGTAATAATTCTTGGAAAAATGTTCACCTCTATTTTATTTCAAAGGAATTTCTCTCTAAATTTCTAATAGTTATTATTCTTATCTCTTTAAGTAAATAAAATATTCTTAAAAACAAAATTTTATATAAAAATTATTGGAGCAAATTCCTAATGTTGATATTATCTTTGACGTCTCCAAAAAGCTAGTCATGAGTAAACTTATTTTTACATTTTGTAATAAACTTTGCAATGCTAAATCTGCTAAGAAGATTGCTAACTAGAAGCTTCTCTCTTACATTTCCAATACTATTATCAATCTTAATGTTGATCAATTTAAAATTTTCATCAATCTTAATTAAGCAACCATTATATCGATCTCTTCTCTAAGATGCTCTAAATAAACAAAAAGCTAATTGATGTTATGATCTCTTAAAATAAATGGAACGGATAATGTGTCAAATGCTTTTATCTCATTAAAAGAGAATATGATTTAAATTTTTTTTATGAGAGAATTTAAAAAGAAATTTGAATTATATTGAAGAGCTTCTTGAAAAGACTCTAGGGTTGGATGGCTTTACATCCAAGTTTTTCAAATATATATGGTGCATTTCCTAGCCTTCCTCTATTGATGTTTTTCAGTGATTTCTCCTCTTTTAGACTTCCCATTACTGTCAAATACTCGAGCATTACCTTAATTTATAAAAACTTTCATTCTAAAACATTAAATGATGGTAGGCTTATTTAAGTTATGCAATACTTTGTATAATGTGATAGCCAAACTTATTATGGGCAAATTCTAAAATTTATTCATTTTGCTTAACCTAGTTTCACAAGGAGGTTGGATATTATTGATAATATTATTTTAACAAATGATGTATTTGTTGGGTTTAACTCTCATAATTCTTCCAAGTAATTTTGTTAGGTGATTGACATTAAAAGGAAATCAAAAAAAGTTTTTTATATAATAGACTGAGAACCTTGAGTTTCTCTGAGATCTTTGTTTTGTGAATTATTACATTTACTTCCAATGCTCATTTCTAGGAGGTTATAAATGGGAAATTTAAAGGCGTCTTCCATCTGTTTGTGAACCTCATCAAGGGTAATCTCTATCTCCTTTTTTGCTTACTTTCATCATGGATGATTTTTTAAGACTCTTGAATACTATTGTTGCAACTTTGAAGTACAAAAGGATATAAAAAAATAACACTCTCACCACTCATTTGATTTATACGAATGACTTACTATTTTTTGGTAAACAAAAGTTAACACTATTACTTGCCTTCTCTCTTTTCTTGATTTATTTGAAATGGCCTTTGAACTCAATGTAAGCAATAGGAACTCTACTATATGTTTTTCTAAGGCCATTGGACTTGCTACCTAAGTCACCTCTGTCATATCACGGGGTTTAGATGCCAAAAGCCTTCCATAAAAGCACATTAGTATCATTATCTCTTCTTCACTAAGGTTGTTAATAATGCCAAAATCATGGATATAATTCAAAATTAGCTTAATGGTTTGAGGTAGAAGCTCATTTTGTTGGCAACTTTCAACTAGTATGAGCAACTATTTGGAAATACTAGTTCTTTGATTTAGATCCATTACTTTACGCCTTCCTTCCCTTGATTCCATGATGCTACTAATTACAGTTACTTTCAGACTAAATCGGTTAGTAGATCAAAACCATTTTGACAATTCAGCTATACTATTGCTTGCAAACTTGGGAATTGGATTTCTATTTATGTAAATAACAATTGTGACAACTTTACTTCAAAAATGCTTAGTTCAATAAGAATGCTCTATTGGAATCTTTTGGCAACTCTGTTATCTATTGATTTAATTGGGATTTCATAATTAAAATAAAAGACTATTAGGTACTGTTGGGACATGGAATTTCACTGATGCCACTTGTTCAGAGAGCTCTCCTTGCAAGCAACAAGTTTTAATGATTCCTATCCTTCGACTCTCGATTGCCATGGAATTTCAGATATGCTTTTGATGCCGTTTGCTCTGGCTATATACGGCACTCTTTTTCAGCTCGGCCGTAATGCTTCTCGGCCTCCTCTGTTGGCCTGCTGTCTTTGGCTGACAGCACCTTGGTTCTGTATCAGATTTATCACCATTTGGATATCTGGTTTGCAGTGCTTACACGAGGAATCTATGGCATGCACTTGGCTAAACTATTTGAAGGGTTGGAAATATTTTCATTTTTTTTTCGAGCACGGACATGAAGTTTATCATATATGTTATTTAACAGATGTAATCTTTTCGCTGCATCCATGATAAGTCACGCATCCGAGTCTGCATTTGGATAGAACCAATCATATACTTCAGATTTATTTGGGATCACTTTTATTTTTTATCTTTTTTTTTATTTTCATTTTTATTTTAAAAACAAATTTATTTAATATATTTCTTCATATTTTTATTTTTTTTATTTTTGAAAAACAAATTTAACTTGATTTTAAAATCACTTGAAATACCCAAGTGTTATTTTTTTAAGTGTATTTAAAAATAACTAAAAAAAACTATAACATGCCAAACATATTTTTTTAAATAAAACAAACAAGAAATTAAAAAAAAATTAAAAAATGATCCCAAGTAGATCCTTACATAACCATGTATTTTGCCTCGCTAAGATTTCATTTGAAACAACCATGACGGTCATCAAATTTCTTTTAAAAATTATGTTCAATACAAGAGATGTGGTGCAATCTAAAATGGCAAAATATTATCATTCTTATGAAAGAACTTCCAGATACACTCTCTCCAGCTATTTCAACAAATAAAATTTTTACAGACTTCAACATTTGTCAGAAGCACTTCTAAAGCTCAAAGAAAAAAAATCATGTCTTTATTACACACACAAAAGAATATAATTGTCCAAGAAAATACATGAAAGTAATATCAACGAGTTACAATATTGTTTGGGTCCCCAAAAAAAAAAGAGTGAAGAAACTATACATCAAAGAATGGATAAATAATAATGCAAACCTAGTAGCAGCGCAGCTTTACATTTCAACAAGTTCAGAGCAGTTTCATATTATAAGATACACAGACATGGCCTCAATAAATTATAGGATCCTTACAATTACAATACAGAAAATATTGGAATCTCTTGTGAGGGAGAAAGGGTAATCCATATCGTCTTTTCGCTTCCATTTATGGCTTTTTACATGCCAAAATTCTAAGAACGCAGTTGCAATGCAATCTACCTTGCTATCTCAATCTTCCCTCTAAAATTATATTTACATGGCAAACCTAGAAAGAATTGAATTATCTATGAACCCCCTCTAAAACTTGGCACCAGATAGCTTGCTTTGCAGAAAAATATTTCTGGTTGGATAGACCGAAGTCGTAGGTTGGATTGAAGAGAAGTAAACCTAAAACAATGCATCTTGTTGTCATAACCTCTCAAAATTACATTTTAATGAAATGCCTATTCTGATCCAAAAATGCATTCATGTTGGGCGGACGAAATCGCCATGCTACTAATACATAACGGAAATGGACAAAGATTTAGTATAAGGGAACGTTTTTTATCTCCAGATTGCAAAATACGAATTACTTGAACTAATCTACAAATGAGACGCAACCAAATCTGCTGTTGAAGATGGATTTTCATATCAAACTCTCATTCTAGAAAAATCTGAAAAGTTTTTAAGAGGAAAATATTAGAGAGGAGAAATAAACCAAAGTAGAACCATTTAACATATTGAAAAGGAATGTGGAACTTGTGTACCTCTTGAAGGTTTCTTTCCTTCCATAGCTTCTTTCTTAGCCTGGCAGCCACGACAAAGTAGCGGGCCATCCCAAGGTCGAACTTTTGCTGATTTTGATGAACCAGCATGTACCGAAATGCCCTCACCAGCTTTCAACTCAACCTGACAAACAGCACATAAAAGTAACTTGAAAATGTTGCACACTGGATATACCATGTTTAACCTGCAAACAACAAAACAAACACATCAGATAAACTGCAATTCCAAGATGTAAAAATGTCCAAAATAAAATAATGCAGAAATACGAGCAGAAGATAAAATAATGGAGAAAACTTCTCAATACTTAATTTTGTTCTTAACTTTGTACAAAAGAGAAGAGGTGTATATACATCACCAATACGCATTATACAAAAGGGCAAAAATAAGAAAGGGTCGGTGATCCTATACAAAAGCACATGAATTACAATATGAGGACAATAGAGGAATTGATCCAACGGCACAAGGCCTCTGTGTTCTTATTATGATCGGAGAGTCAGTGGGCTCACCGTAGAATGCATTCCTGTAGCCCATTACTGTAGCGCAATATTGTAATGTGGTACTATAGCACAGTACTCTTATAGTAATTCAAAACTATCCCTCAAAATTAATGGTAGAGATCCAACATTCCAAGGTTGACAATAATATTTCAGATCGTCTCATATCATTTTGATCCAAAAAGTCTCACAAATCTATCAGGCAATGGCTCTGAACTCAGCTTTAGCATTTGATTTTGAAACAAGGGTTGCTTCTTATTTCTTCAAGTTGTGGGATTTTCTCTTTAAAATGTATAGTACCTAGAAGTGGATCTTTAATCCACAGGCGATCCCTATATTATGCAAATTTGAATCCTTCAATTTGTAGGGTAACATAGATTTTGTATAAATGTCATTTTTTTTTTTTTGTATTTGATTTAAAATATTTGAGAATTTTACAGACTACATGAAGGTGGAATTATTTGTGTTTCTGTATGAATTTGTTTAGTGGAATTTGGCTCATATATAAAAAGTTAAGACGGGTGTGGGATATATATAAAAAGTGATGTTAAGACGGATATATACAACAAGTTTTCCAATGACATTTTATATTATCTCATAAATACGCTAGTTTTTATTCACTAAGATCCAATTTTTATACTCAATTGGAGTTTCACATGGGTACATTCTATCATCTTGACTTCTTCAAGCACATCCATAAAATATTTTTGGTTCACGAAAATATCCCTTCTATAAATTTAGCACGTCTATTCCCAAGAATTATATTAGTTTTCTAGTTCTTTCATTTTGACTTATTCAACAAGCCATTTTCTGAAAGTTCTTCTCTATTGATTGTCATCTCCTAGAATAATTATATTGTCCACATATACAATAAATATATAAATTTTATCATTATGCATACATTTTTCAAAGAGACTAAAGTCTCATTGGTTTTGTTTATATTTAGCTCGTTCCACAGACTTTGTAAATCTGTCAAATCAGGCTATTACTGATTGTTTCAGTCTGTATAAGGCCTTTTGCAATCTGCATTCCTGATTCTTTTCAAGGAGCTATCAAATCCTAATGGTGAAGCCATAGATCTCTTCTTCAACATCCCTGTGTAAGAATATATTTTTTTATCATATTATTATATAAGCCACCCATAATTTACCACTAAAGATATCAGAATGTGAATAATATTCATTTTTTTAGTATAAGCAAAAATTTCTTGATAATCAATCTCACATAATTGAGTATCTCATTTTACCAACTATCTTGTTTTATACCGTTCAGGTTCTCATCTGCTCTTTTTACCATGAAGATTTATTTGCATCCTATTGTTTTCTTGCCTTTTGCTAATTCAACAATCACTTATGTATGATTATTTCCTAAGACATTCACCTCCTCTCTCATGCCCTCTATCCAATTTTTATTTTCAGCTATGTCAAATAGAGTATATGAGATGGAAATGAGGTTGGCGTTAATGTTGATTAGAAGCATTTTATGTGATGGCAAAACTTTATGAAATGACGAGTACTTAGAATATGAATTAGCAGTGAGCTAATCAATTTTACCTGCTAATAGTTCTGAATCTTGGACTTACTAGAGATCTTGCTAGCTTTATTCCTTGTATAAACCTGAAGAGGCATAGTTGGTACAATGCTTGAATTTATAGGATTTTGAGTTACAAGCACGTCAAGATGACATATCATCAAATTTATTTTCAGGCAGGGAATTCCCTCCTTCAAAATGAGTTTGCTTGAAGAAACAATAAGTTTCATTAAAAGTGACATTCATTGAAGTGGAAAACTTTTTCTTGATAGATAATAACATTTATATCCTTTTATGTGATAAAATATACAACATTTAAGAGCCCTTGGATTAAATTTTTTATCTATGTTGTTTATGGATATGTACATAATCAATGCATCCAAAAATTTTAAAAGAAATCTTTGATAAACTGCTTATAGGAAAAAGTCTCCCAAATAATTTAAAAAGACTTTTAAAATCAATTATTCTAGAAAGTATTCTATTTATTAAATGAGTAGTTATTAGATCAACTTTTCCTCACTTTTATTTTGGTATTTAATCATGGAGGAGAAATGTCCTGGCCGCCTCTAAAATGTTGTAATGTTTTATTTGTTCCATTTTTTTTAATGAGTATCAAAGTAAAAGGATAAGTGGATAACAGTCTCTATCTAAATAAATGAAGATAACATGTTATTAAAATGATCATGGGCATTATCAGTCTGAAAAATTTGTTGTTAGAGTTAAATTAACTCATTACCATGACAATGAATATAGAAAGTCTAGTGCTAATATTGAACTACATACAATCAAGTCATTCGAGTGCAAATATCAATAAACATAATAAAACCAACGACCCCAAAGATACTGGAGATTTTACGGGATCGCCATATAACAAAATGAATAAAAAAATAAATAAAGGTTCTTGAGTTACTTTCAAGGAAAAAAATAATGTATACTAATTTCACCAATTTCACAATAAAAATACTTATGTCTATAGTATACACTAAATATTTTTAAAAGAAAGGTGTCATAATCTATAATAGTGTGTCCATATGATATCGATGGTGTGATAGATGAAGCAGTATAACTATTGATTTTTGACCCTTAAGAAAGAATAATTTATCATTTTCTTTAGTTTATCCAATTGTCTTGCTTGTTAGGTCCTGAAAAAAATTGTGACCAGAAAAACAATGACTTTGCAACTATGATCTTTGAAAAAAAAAAGTGACCAAAAAAACTAGTTGTAAAGTTTGGAACAAGCAAAATGTTATTGAGGATTAAATTGAAAGGAATGGATGCATCTTGTTCTCAACAGTTCCTAATGATCCATCTGCAAAATTTATTATTTTATTGCTATAACAAAGTCATACTGCCTATGGTCCCTTAACTTATCATCCAGTAAATAGAAGAATTATTGAGGTACTGAAAACATATAAATTAGAAAGCATGTCATTCATAGCAAAGGTGTCAAAAACTGACCCGACACGTCAAATCGACTTGAAAAGTTCAAGTTAAGGTTGACTAAAAAATTTTTTTGGCCAAGTTCAAATAATAAATCCTAACTCTTTTTTGGGTCGGATTGGGGTTGACCTTCCAACTAGAAATTGATAGAAAACTAATTTGTTAACGATAAATTGACTCAAAATCAACCAATAAACTTCAAATTAACCCGACATTGACTCAAAATTAACCAAATTTGACCTAAAAGGTTTTTATGTCTTACGTTAAACGAGTTAACATGTCAAGTTGAAGTCTATGGCTTGAAAGCGGGTCTTGTTCGAGTTGGAATATTCGAGTTGGACTTCTGACCCATTTAATATTCGAGTCAAGTTCAAATTAAACACTTTCAAGTCAGGGCAAATTTGGTTCAAACCTGAACCCAACCCACAAACCCAATTTGACAACACTAATTTGAACCAGAAACAAAATTCTATCGTTTTTCCTTAAAAATTGAGAATTTTTTTTAATTTATCAAAACTCTTTTGAATAGCAGTTCTTACTCCACTAGACATGCTTATTATTTTTAATTTTATTTATTTCCAACCATAACTTTGGGACTTTTAGTAAAGTATTTATCTTTGATGTGTCATTTCTTTTTGTAACAATTATATCAGAGATTATTCTTTAAAGTATATTTTTGTTCGTTTTTCAAAGAAAATTCTATGATAGGTGGATGAGTGGCTTTACACTTAAATACAAAATACGAAATGATTATATCTGTGATAGGGTTGGTGTAGCTCCTGTGACGGACAAAATTAGAGAAAGTCGTCTTAGCTTGGTCACATTAAGCGTTGACCATCTTATGATCCTATTAGGAGAGAAGATGTTTTAGATTCGACTTGTGTTAAGAAAGTCAGAGGTAAACTTAGGAAGACTTGGGCTTATTGTATAAAAAATGATCTTAATTTATTAGAACTAAATGAAAATATGACCTAAATAGGACACAATGGAGAAAAAGGATTCATGTAGCCGACCCCACACAGTGGGATTAAGGCTTTGTTGTTGTTGACTCAATGGAGAAAAATGATTCATGTAGCCAACCCCATTAGTGGGATTAAGGCTTTGTTGTTGTTGTTTTTGTTCAAAGACGCAATAGAGAAAAAGGATTCATGTGGCCGGCCCCACGTAGAGGGATTAAGGCTTTGTTGTTCAATGGAGAAAAAGGATTCATGTAGCCGACCCTACGTAGTGGGAGTAAGGCTTTGTTGTTGTTGCATGGAGAAAAAGGATTCATGTGGCCGACCCCACGTAGTGGGATTAAGGCTTTGTTGTTGTTAGAGAAAAAGGATTCATGTGGCCGACCCCACGTAGTGGGCTTAAGGCTTTGTTGTTGTTGTTGTGAAAAAGGATTCATGTAGCCGACCCCACGTAGTGGGATTAAGGCTTTGTTGTTGTTGTTGTTTCGGTGTAACCGACCCCACGTAATGGGATTAAGGTTTTGTTCTTGTTGTTGTTGTTGTTTCAAAGAAAATTCTATGAAAATTTTTCTTATCTTGAGATTCAGAAAATATCAAGCCAATATCATTGAAAAATAAAAGAATAAAAAATTAAAATTCCGACACAATCTTCCTTTTGTTTTGTCAAAACATGCTCCACAGTACCATAAAAGCTTTACATTCCTTCCTATTTCTATCCTTATGTTTCTTAAATCACTCTCAAGCTTTTGATTTAGCCCCTTCTCTATTTCATGTATATCACAACTTGTACTGTCAAGTTAAAATGGAATGCTTGTGTAAGCGTTTGATGTCTTAAGCAAAAGTATAATGGCAAGATTCTTATACACTTCTCGTTCAGAAAAAAGTTAACGAACTCAAACCATAAGTTTTGTTGCTGAACATATAGTAAATATTACTCTACTATAAAAAGGGGTGATGAAAATATAAAATAGCGCTAGCTAGCAATAAAATATCAAATATTATGGAAATAAAGAATAACATTTTTGCTGTTTGTAGCTGCTGACGTTTACATTCAATGTATAGAGGACAAAAAAAAATTAAAGAATGAAAGACCTGGGATCATGTATTTCCATGTAAAATACACTGACCTCTGAGCAAGTACTGCAGAACCATCTTCAAACAATTCCTCCACTGCATACGGTTCAAAATAACTTCTAATTAAATGATGAGATGGTGACTCGTCCGGCTTCTTGCGGAACATATGTTTTAACCCCTTCATTCCTTGCCTCTTAGGTAGAGCAACAGAAGGCGATATCTTCTCCGGTGGCAATAAATCAACAACTATACATGTAGTATCATCTCTAAGTCCCTTTACAAGCACAGCTTCCTACAATTGGAATATGTATATTTCGTTAGCAGGTGAGACAATTTTCAACTGATTAATTAAAGATCATCATTATGAAATACTTTAACAATTTTGTTGGCAGCAACATCTGCTGGAAGGCCACGAGAAAAATCAAGTGCTGACTGGAAACTCAATGCATCCCACACGCCGTCACTAGAGATGATGAGGCGGCCACCTGCGTTTGATAGCTGCAAACATAGTATAGAAACAGCACCGGAACATTTCTATGTTAAATTGAAAGGTATAAAGTGAAAAGCCAATGTTAAGTAATCAAGTTTCTCTGTTAGTCGATGCAAGCAAAATAAACATCATAAGTATGGCCAACCCAAGCAATTAGATTACAAATATACATTAAAATAAGTACGCCATAAAACAGAATAGTAAAACTATGACACACAAGTTTATAGCCATCAGCAACAAACCCAAACTATGCAAACCTGTGCTCATGATTTTCTAGTCTTCAACATCATTAAACTTATCCCAAGTCCCAATCACCTGGGGTCAATTATATAAATCTCCCTTTTTCTTTCATCATTGCTATGTTTTCCATAGACAGTTAAACCTATCTTGAGAAAATATTTCTACACAATTTTATCCATATTATCGTTGGACTGTCACTTTTTTCTTCCTCATCATTGCCATTAGTCATATATATATCTAATTATATTTCCACTGCCTTAGTACAGATAGATACTAATCACATTGAAACCTAATATAAGCATTTCCTAATCTATCCCTCTATTGTTTATCATACATTCATTGTTGTATTCTAATTTCTGTCACACAATTTGTCCAACAATAACTACTTTAAAACCAAATGTTTTATTAAGTTTACCTTAAATTCTAATCTTATTCTAATATTAAATATACTCTTTAGACACTTGTCTATTTAGAACAACTAGCCTTTAGGCCCTTAAATAAAGTTATATTCTCATCAATATCACCATTCTTCCATATAATAAATCTAATAAATTAAAATCTGTCACACCACAGTATTACCTTATCTAATAATAAGGCTAACAATTAATAATATCACTCTAACTAAAATTGCATATTATATTTGCTCTACTTATCCTCAACACGTATCTTCTAGATGTATCTTCCAATATTTTAATTTTTAACTTATTTCAACATAGTCCAATTTGACTGTAACTGTCTTCTATTAAAAAAAAAATACACCAAGATACAATATTCTTCATATCTTTCGCAAACATCTCCAAAACTAGTACAAAAAATAAGAATTTAGAGTAGATCTCTGATGCAAATCTATTGTGGTAGTGAACACTTAAATCACTCCACAACTAAAAAAGTAATAAATGACATCATAAATAGATTCCTAACTTCAACTGGCTTAAGCAAAAACATCTTTTTTTAATTAGTGCTTACAAAATCAATTCGCGTACTTAATAAAAAGTCTTTCTTACGATCAATAAAAAACATAGGAAAACATTTCTTTGTTTTTTATACAATCTCATTAATTGCCTTATACGAAAAAATAAAGTCATAATGAATCTATCGAACATAAAATCAAATTTATTGTTAAAATCAACATAGAGACTATATTCCATCTTCGATAAACCTTTTTGTATCACTTTTAATTTAACTTCCTCGATACTTTTTTAAATGATTTCTCAAAATAGCATTTATAACTTTCATGGCATCTTAAACATTAAATCGCACTTCTAATGCATCAAATTTGATCTCAATCTCTTGACTTTTCTTTTACAATGGTTACTTTTTTTTTTTTTACAAAAAAACGTATTTATAAGATTTTTTAAATCCATATAATTATTACAAGCAGCCAGCATAAAAATTGTCGAAAAAAAATCAAAAAATCATATAATTATTACAAGCCTCAGTAGCATTTACATAAAGTCAAAATATATTTATTTTCTTTTATACCGTTATACTTCCTTGAAACACCACAAAATATCATTACTTGATCTATTTCTATACTATCTTAAAAAATGCATAATTTTAAAGAAACTAATCATCTTATCACATATCAAGTTTGTCTCATGTATAGAATTTCAATCTATGTCTCTCTAAAATTTATCTTGAAAAATTTACAACTTTAATATACAAGTTAAATCTTAACTCAAGAAATTTATTTATTTTGCTCTATATTATGCTCAGAAGATATACATCCATAACTAATATTTATATTATGTGATCAAAGTTTTTCTAGAAATCACTTCACAAATTTTGCAAAAGAGTTTCTTTCCTTATTGTATCGAGCATCCTATTGTAATTTGATTACTTCAATTTTAAAAGCATCATGTAAAGTTTTTTCCATATATTTCTCTCTATTATGTCGTACCAACCATGAATCCTCTCATTTTTCACCCTATCAAAACATATAATTTCATCTAACTCACTTCCAAAAATTATTCTCCTCAATCATACATTGCCATGGTTTATACATCTCCCCAAAATTTATTTTTCTAAATATCTTCTAGTAAAATACAAAGTAAGCACATTCAAAATGTCCTACCAAATGAGCAACTAAATGGAAATTACACTATCACTACTATTAACCTCAAATTTTTTTTCTCTCAACTCTATCTATTAGCATCCCTCCCCAATCCTTATTGTCAGTCCTCTCAACATATAATAGCTTATGCACTTCTCCAATGTGATTGGATGCTCTCCTTTCCATATAATTTTATACAAAGAAACAATATTAGTTTTTTTAATCATTTTAGCCACTTATTCTCATCTTCCCATTTAAAATCCTCAAATTTCATTGAACAAATATATCTTAATCTTAAAACTAATCAGTAATTGTCAGTTTTTATCATAATTAGGCCAAGTTGTGATGGGTCAATTAGAAGTGAGCCCTTTACTCCTAGGTAACCCTTGCATATTTTTCACTAAAATTGACTTGTAGCGCATTACTTATAGTTGATGTCCTAGCAAGCATCACTTCTACAAAATGACCTAGAAGCAAGTTTCAATTTTGGTTTATTTTATGGAACCCACAACCTTTCTCAGGAGTGGGAACCCTATTAATAAGAAAACTAATGGTGCCCTATTATTAAACATTACGACTTTTTTAATCAATATGGAATAATTTTATATAGTAAATAAAGTAAAGCAAAAGCTATAATTTCTTCCCATGAAGCACATACCTTCACCTGCTTCACATGAGGAATAGGAACAATGAATTCACCAACGTCCATGTCGCCAATTGATCTTGAGAGACACAAGCCACCAGGCCAACACCTGAGAGGTCCGATCTAGAAATAGATTTCATCAGATTCAGAATAAATAACATATCCAAATTTTAGGGAAAAAAATCTTTAGGAACTAAGATAAACTAGGAACTTCTTTTCAAACAAAATGATGCAAATGTTGCTTCTAAATCACCATGCACCATCGCTTCCAATCCACTACAGTTGTCATTACTGGAGTCAAATAGCGGCAACATTACTCAGATAACCCCACCAAACCCCCTGCAGTCACAATAAAAGAAAAAGGGAGTTGCGAGAGGCCTTCTATAATTTTGGAGGCGGAGGAGTTCTTGCAAGGCCAGGCAACAAAAAATTACAAATAAAAAAATAAAGTTACTAGTATTCATCTTGATGGTTACAAATAAGCCAGACGTCTTCTACCAATTTACCATGAACTAACAAATAAAGTTAAAAGTTGATCAGCTGCGCCATCATTTANCAAATAACATATCCAAATTTTAGGGAAAAAAAAATTTTTAGAAACTAAGATAAACTAGGAACTTCTTTTCAAACAAAATGATGCAAATGTTGCTTCTAAATCACCATGCACCATCGCTTCCAAATCCACTACAGTTGTCATTACTGGAGTCAAATAGCGGCAACATTAGTCAGATAACCCCACCAAACCCCCTGCAGTCACAATAAAAGAAAAAGGGAGTTGCGAGAGGCCTTTCTAGAATTTTGGAGGCGGAGGAGTTCTTGCAAGGCCAGGCACCAAAAAATTACAAATAAAAAAATAAAGTTAGTAGTATTCATCTTGATGGTCACAAATAAACCAGACGTCTTCTACCAATTTACCATGAACTAACAAATTAAGTTAAAAGTTGATCAGCTGCGCCATCATTTAGGTAAGGGGTGGAGACGAGCAATTTGCATGAATCACTTGGTACAATCTCTCAAGGAAGTACATTAAGAATTCCCTTGCGGTTTCATAAAGATGTCAGATTGCCACCACTATGGTAAATGCACAATAGAAACCTAATAACTTTGCCATTCCTCCCCCTCCCTCCCTCCCTCCCTCCCTCTCAAACTGCCCACTCCCTCCCACACCCTCAATGACAGCTGCATGTAAAATAAATAAAAAATATATTGGAGAAAATTATATTGAACGTATTGTTTGAACATACCCTTCTTTATTACCATAATTGAATTCTTACAAGTAGACAACCTTATCCTTTCCTTNCCTCCCTCTCAAACTGCCCACTCCCTCCCACACCCTCAAAGACAGCTGCATGTAAAATAAATAAAAAATATATTGGAGAAAATTATATTGAAGGTATTGTTTGAACATACCCTTCTTTATTACCATAATTGAATTCTTACAAGTAGACAACCTTATCCTTTCCTTATAATGTATTAGAAAATATACTCATTTTTCTATTGATCCAGATCAGATCAAAATAATTTTAAACCACTGAAAAATCAAAAACAATCAAAAATGATTTCCAAGATCAACATCATTATCCAAAACTTTTATCCAAGTTAAATAGTTCGAGTTAATTTTATCCAAATAAAAATTTAGGCAGGTTCCTCCAACTGTTTTTTTTTTCCTTGGAGAACAAAAATTAAATAAAAACAAGCATTAATGGGGGTAGACCACTAAAGCCAATCATTAATCTAGGCTTGAACACCCATGACGAACTTTAGAGGGTAGTAGAATAGGCTTTCATGAGTTTGAATAGTCCATTTGGGCACCCCTACTGCCCCAGATCAAGCTGCATTATTACTTGCCCAAATCAATTACAATGTAAATTTTTCAGTTCATCGCTACTTAACCTGGATAGTGGTACGATGATCCCTGTTTTCTTCAACATATTACTCAACAAATTGAAAACAAATATCCCAACACAAGTTTTAAATTAATCTGTAGTTTAAATTCGGTTTTGTGCTTCAAAAGTGAAAGCACCGGCACAAGCCAAAAAAAAAATTCTTTCTAGAGAAAATAAAGTCAGTATTGCATAGAAGATTTTGTACTTCATAGGAAAAAAAATCTGTCTACTACACATCAGCAACCACTACCTTCCATAGCAGATCTCTGCATTACAATGCTTGGCCCAGCACATTTTTTAACATGACCCAACTCCTCCCTCTCAATCCCCAACCCTACAAAAGATTAACTGCCCTATCTTAGAAGGATAAGGCCTTCCAAACACATGAAAATTTGAAATTATCAATATATCCTTTTAAGTAAATCACCAAAGACAATTCTACCATCCATGTTATGTTAAAGAGCACAATTATCAGGATCATGTCGACCTTAAGCACAGAGAAAAAATGAAAGAGAAAATAGCACTTAACAAGAACACATGCTGATGGACAAAGAGATATAATACTGTAGGTGCTAAAAAAATGGCTCGAAATTAATTCAGTTCAAAAAACTAATCTTTTAAAAATTGAAACACACCTCTGCTCCACCAGCAAGATTTAGTTTCCCAACCTCACCCCCACATGCGGTAATGCGTTCCACCCTGTAAGAGAATACATTAGGAAAAAAAAAACAATGGAGCCTGAAAATCTTCCACAGCAAATGAAATTGAACTTACTCTTCCTTGTTTTCATCTAGCCTGTGATCTGCTGATAAAAGATAAAGTGAACCTTCAGCAGATTCAAGAATACAGCGTGAATCACCAACTGATGCTACTGTTACCGTCCAGCCATCTATAATCACAAATGTTACTGTCGTTCCTGAAGTTTTTGCTGTGTGTTTAAAAAAAATAATTTAGAAACAGAATTTTGTGGCAAAAACAAATGTTTATTAGTATGGAAAATTTTATTTAAAAAAAAAAACAGAACGAAGCATTCCGGTATTTCAATATATTGATAGTCGTGGCACATCCACATGGTCTCTCAAACTGCTAAAATTTTCATTCATCTTTATAATCTTTATTAGCAAATGCCAAACAGATATATATGCAGAAAACAAAAGTTCAAGGTATTAATGCTAGAACATGAGTATAAATATCTCTAACGACAGGGTTAGAGATATTCTTACACTTAAAAATTTAAAAGAATTATAAATTAATTTCCAACATCCAATCATGTCCACACCTTTAGTTTGAAAATCTTTATCTGTTTTAACAAATCCTGCAACCAAAGCTCGTGGTAGCGCTGCTAACCACTCATCTCTACTAACATCTGAAGGAATGGCACACAAAATATTGTTTAAGAGGTTCTCCTTGGCATATATGGCAGCTGCAGATCCATTGTGACCATCAAATAGCTGCAAAAAACAAATGCAGGCGGTTGTCAATTGTGCCTGGTAGTGCGCAGATTGTGTGGACAAAAATAATTCAGAACTCAGGAAGAAAAAAAACAAATAACACTAAAATTAAAATTTGCCTAACCAAGCAACATCTTAAATTCAGCCGATTAATGTGACTGCTCGGTAGATTATATCAACAAAAATACTATAACACCAATTGAGCCGCTCCTAGCCTAAAACTAAATGATTTAAACCTTTTGTATAATGAATTGTTAGCAATATGACAACAAGCACGATGCTTTTAAATCAATCCGGCAACTCTGCTTTATGCACCACGAAAAATATTGCCACGTTGTAAGCGAAAGAAAAAAATATTACATTTTTAAGGAAAAAAAAATTAAAGCCAGGTCTAACTAGTGTCGGCAACAAACAAAAGTAGATTACAGTGGCCATGCCAAGTGTACGCAGCTTGATAGAGTTCTTCTGAATCAAAAAAACTTTTAGCACCATATAAAGTAGAAAAATTAGCCTGAAATAGCTACAACATGTGAAGATAAGAATTGTTCATGGTAACCTCTTTAACAGGACCTAATAACAACTCAGGCCTAATCCGTCAAAAAACTTCATTAAAACAATGAAAAAGAAACAATACAAAGTAACAAGAAAATACAAAACCCTATCACAATGCAAAGGATAACTTCAAAACAAACTAGCATTTAGTCCCAACGCTGAGCCAGCATTTTGATAACGTTGCAGCATCAAAAATGTACTTTCATATCCACGTTTACAAACTGTAAGAGATGCTACACACGCAGCAAAGTCAACTAGGCCGCTAACCAATTATAAAAATAATAAAAAAAAGGTTATTTGATTCGGCCCAGGAAGTTTGCCAAAATTACTAATTAATAAAATTAAATTTTCCACTTATGAAATCACCTTAATGAAAATATAAGGAAAGAAACTAGCACACTCAATTAAGTTGTGTTATTATATATCATTCAGGCCAGATTCCTTCTAACATACTTATGTTCAACTAACTGAGAAAAACATGTCTCTTTTGATTCATATCTACAACAAAAGCTATAATGAAATCTCTTACCAACAATTCATGCAAAATCCATAAATACTTCGCTAAAGTTCCATAAGTCATATTAAAATTACTAATTAATAAAATTAAATTTTCCACTTATGAAATCACCTTAATGAAAATATAAGGAAAGAAACTAGCACACTCAATTAAGTTGTGTTATTATATATCATTCAGGCCAGATTCCTTCTAACATACTTATGTTCAACTAACTGAGAAAAACATGTCTCTTTTGATTCATATCTACAACAAAAGCTATAATGAAATCTCTTACCAACAATTCATGCAAAATCCATAAATACTTC
>JXCR01061219.1:89143-106853 GCA_002079205.1 Phalaenopsis hybrid cultivar
ATATATATATATATATATATATATATATATATATATATATATATATATATATATATATATATATATATATATATATATATATATATATATATATATATATATATATATATATATATATCATGAAATAAGTGTAAATATCTTAAACATAAATTCTTTGAACAAGATTACTTACAAAGCTTCTATCATATTGTTATTGTTGAGTTTTGGAGTCCGATCCGATCACTCTCTCTCCCGCTCCCTCAATTGTGAAATGTCGCGACAGCTCCTGCCTCTCTTGTTCACGAACTGCTCCTCCAACTCCCGCTGACTTTCATGAATCGTCGTGCCTTCCGTCTTGTTTGCGATAAAAGGCATGGCTCCTTCAGTTTCTAAGCACAGTTTTTTTTGTTCTTCTTCAGACTTTCTTAGGATAGATGAAGAGAAGTTTATCTTCTTCGGTGTATTTCGGTGTAGAGAAAGAAGAAGAAAGAGCAAGAATGTGAGAGATCCCACTTATAAGTCAAGACGATTGACTGATGTATATTCCTAAAGTAGTAAAATCATCTGCAACTCCGTGAACGTAAGTGATTTGTTGAACCACGTAAATCTATGAGTTTTGCCGTGTTTCTCTTTTTTGGAGTAAATTTTCTTGTTATTTTTTTCACTTCGTCAAATATCGTTCCTCTATTTTTACATATATACCACAACAACTAGTATCAAAGTCGTGCTTCATATTTGAGAAAGAATGATGGCTGCAAATGAAGTGAAGATTTCAGGGATTGAGAAATTTGATGTTACATATTTTGGTTATTTGAGGATGCAGATAGAGGACTACCTGTATGGGAAGAAACTTCATCTTCCGTTATTTGGGAAAAAATCTGATATGATGGATGAGGCTGAATGAAATTTGTTGGACCGATGGGTTATAGGGGTTATCGTTGCAAATAACGTCGTCAAAAAGAGAAAGACTGCAGATCTCATGACATCCTTATCAGGTGTGTATGAAAAGTCATCGAGAATAACAAAGTGTACTTGATGAAGAAGTTATTCAACTTGAAGATGGTGGAAGGTGTTTATATTGCTCAACACCAGAATGATTTCAATATTATCACAAATTAATTGTCGTATGTTTAAATTTATTTTGATGATGAGATACGTGTGTTGTTATTGTTGGCATCATTGCCAAATAGTTGGGAAGTCATGACGATGGTAGTTGAGAAGATTGTTCTCCCTTGACTTCTTCTTAGTGACTTATGGCAGAAGTGAAATTGGGTTTATTTCTCTTGTAAGTTTATCTTCTTTAGTGTATTTCGGTGTAGAGAAAGAAGAAGAAAGAGCAAGGGAGTGAGAGATCCATCTTATAAGTCGAGACAATCAACTGGTGTATATTCTTTAAGTAGTAAAGTCCTCTGCAACTTCGTGGACATAGGTGAATTGTCGAACCACGTAAATCTATGTGTTTCGCTGTGTTACTATTTTTTAGTGTGAATTTTCTAGTTTTTTTTTCACTTTGTCAAAGATCGTTCTTCTAATTTTACATATATATAACAGCGACTTTATATATGCTTAAAAATACAAAAATTTGATATTGCTGCTAGAAGATTTAAATCCCCGGCAACGACGTCAAAAACTTTGACAGCGACTTTATATATGCAATAAAATATAAGATAAATATGGACGTATTAAATATTCAACAATTATAAAGTTACACTTATCAACGCAAGTATACGTATCGTTCAAGTAATATATGGCTCTAATGGAGTCCTAGATATCGATCCCACAGGGAGTAGTTTAGAATCTCTACTAAGACCTTAAAAAAGCAATACTTTAATCACAACAACGACGTTCAATTTGCTTATCTATCACTAATAGACAATTGAAATAAATAGATAATTTTAATAACTAATAAATAATTAATGATATAAAGTAGGGTTTAATTGTGATATTCAATTTATAAGAAAACATCCATCTCCTTTTCAAATAGTGAATAGATAAAATGAATTAGTTCAATTTATATTGTGTCAAAAAGGAGCATACATATTCTTTACCCTTTCAGGCACAAAAAAAATTGACTAATCTTATGCTTGTTTATTGAATCTGCAGCTAGGCTGGGAGGATATCGACTCTCACTTCGGAGCTCCCACGTTCCCCTCACCTGAGGGCTGACTAGGCTGGGAGGATACCGGCTCTCACTTCGGAGCTCCCATGTTCCCCTCGCCTGAGGGCTATTAGGCTGGGAGGATACCGGCTCTCACTTCGGAGCTCCCACGTTCCCCTCGCCTGAGGGCTAAAAGCTGGGAGGATACCGGCTCTCACTTCGGAGCTCCCACGTTCCCCTCACCTGAGGGCTAACATGTCTGGGAGGATACCGGCTCTCACTTCGGAGCTCCCACGTTCCCCTCACCTGAGGGCTAACATCAGAGGATACCGGCTCTCACTTTGGAGCTCCCACGTTCCCCTCACCTGAGGGCTAACATCTACACACTGGCTCTCACTTTGGAGCTCCCACGTTCCCCTCACCTGAGGGCTAACATCTACACTTCAGCACTGCTCTCACTTCGGAGCTCCCATGTTCCCCTCACCTGAGGGCTAACATCTACACATCAGCACCGACTCTCACTTCGGAGCTCCCACGTTCCCGCCTAAGGGCTAACATCTACACATCAGCACCCCGGATCTCACTTCGGAGCTCCCATGTTCCCCTCGCCTGAGGGCTAACATCTACACTTCAGCACCCAGGATAGGACCGAATTAGGGATTTTAGTATGTCACTCTAAAATCTCCAATTGCCTAAGGGCTAACATCTACACATCAGCACCCCGGATCTCACTTCGGAGCTCCCATGTTCCCCTCGCCTGAGGGCTAACATCTACACTTCAGCACCCAAATGGGACCGAATTGAGGATTTTAGTCTGTCACTCTAAAATCTCCAATTCTACGCCCGATAATAGACCGAATTGGGGTTTTAGTTTGTCACTCTAAAATCTCCAATTCTATGCCCGATAATAATATTTTCATATTTATTTGCACCCAACTTCCAAGGGATTTGACCTCCCTGAATCTTGAATGTAATCTTCACTTTAGTTGTAAANATGGTTAGCAAAGAAGGACGGTGAGGAAAAAGAAGACATTCAAAATATATGTAAAATTGAGGGGAGAAGTGTAAAAAGTGCATAACATGAAGATGATTACGACTGTAAAAATGGATGTAGGATTAAAATATTGCAACATGCTGGAGAATCGCTGTTGTATGCTGTGATTATTTCTGTCTATTTTATTTAGNTAAGTAAATAACTTATCTCTAAATTCTCCCCAAGAACACTCCTCGAAGTTCCTCTGAATAAATAAGTAAATACCACTTATCTCTAATTCCTCCACAAGCAAACTCCTCGAAGTTCCTCTGAACAATAATTAAATAACTTATCTCTAATTTCTCCCCAAGAACACTCCTCGAAGTTCCTCTGAATCTCTATTTCTTTAAAACACACAAAATTCCTCTTGGAAGTAGCAAGGAGGAAGAAATCTCTCACTTTCCCTCCACTCTTACAATCTAAATAAACTTATCTCTAATTTCTCCCCAAGAAAACTCCTCGAAGTTCCTCTGAATCTCTTCCAATTTATCTCTAATTTCTCCACCTCAAGAACACTCCTCGAAGTTCCTCTGAATCTCTTCCTTTCTTTACAACACACAGAATTCCTCAAAAACTCCTCAAAGTTCCTCTGAATCTCTTCCTTTCTTTACAACACACAGAATTCCTCTAAAGCGGCAAGGAGGAAGAAATCTCTCACTTTCCCTCCACTTTTACAATCTCTCGAAGAATTCAAAACTCCTCGAAGTTCCTCTGAATCTCTTCCTTTCTTTACAACACACGGCAAGGAGGAAGAAATCTCTCACTTTCCCTCTACTCTTACAATCTCTCAAAGAATTCCTCACACTCCTCGAAGTTCCTCTGAATCTCTTCCTTTCTTTACAACACACAGAATTCCTCTTCAAAGTAGCAAGGGAGAAGAAATCTCTCACTTTCTCTCCACTCTTACAATTTCTCGAAGAATTCCTCACAATTATACAAAAAAATCTCTCACTTTCCCTCCACTCTTACAATCTCTCAAAGAATTCCTCACAATCTAACCCTCCCTCCACTCTTACAATTTCTCGAAGAAATCCTCACAATGGTTACACACTAATGGAACCTCTCTAACCTCTAGGGCCTCTAGACTCTCATCACCTCCTCTCCCCACTCTCAATTTTCGGCCAAAATGTTCTTTTAAAGTTGTGAATGAGCTTCCCCAAGAGTTGTCTAAGCATCCCTTCAAAATTTGGCCTTATCCAAAGCTTGAGTAGGCATAAACCGTCAATCTCACCGTCGGAATGGTCGATGGCGCCGTCGGCTGGCTTCTGAAGAATTTTGTACTGTAATCTCGGGAAAAACTCGCCGTCGGCGGGGTCGAGAGCGCTGTCGGCGGCCTAGTTCAAATCTCCACATTTTGGTCCTTTTCGCTCCAAATTCGCACCTTTTTGCATGTTTTTGCTCCAATGACCCTAATTCATCATTCCTGCAACAAAACATCAAAAATACATTTCTTTAGCTCCAATGACCCTAATTCATCATTCCTGCAACAAAACATCAAAAATACTTTTCTTTAAAGTGCAATATTCCATGCATCTTTTTGCTCCAATGATCCTAATTCATCATTCCTGCAACAAAACATCAAAAATACCTTTCTTTAAAGTGCAATATCATTAAATTAATATAAAATATGTATGAAAATCTCAACATATTTTCCTTTGGTCAGACACCATGGTCACATTCCCTTGCGTGCCGGAGAATGTCTAGGGTTTCGCTAATAAAGCAGATAGCACTTCGCCGAGGAAGACGATACAGAGCCTAAAACCTAAACTCGTAATAGTGTGGAGAAAATGAAATAGTGCGGAGAGAATGAAAAGGTTTTTTAGGCCGGGTCACAAATAATATGAAATATATTTTTTATTATTTTTCTGTGCTTAAATAGTTAGGGCCGGGTTTAGAGGATGGGGCATTTGATTTGCTATGCAGGTTTAGGCAATATTTCTCCCATTTGATGAAAAAATTATTGCATACATATACTGCATGCAGAGATGCATGTGGTGTCCGATCCTGATCGTAGATCACGGTGATCTACGGCGATCATGCAATTAAAATTTTTTTGAAAATAAAAAAATAAAATGGGCAAATACATACATGGGTACCGTGTGCAATAATTTTTTCATTCGATCGGGCTGTCGTCCGGTTTGAAAATCGCAATGAACTCGACGGATTTAAATAATCCTGCATAGAAATATTGAACTGCGCCGTTCCCGTTTCTCTCCCGATTCCAGCCATAAATTTCGAGAACTCTGCGAAGATTTCCTGCAAAACACTCGATTTACGGAGGTGGGTTTTAAGTGCCGAAGAAGCTTGGCTCCTCCGCCAATCCCTCAAAGTTCCTCAATCCGACGTAAACCTTCTATCTTTTCCCATGCCTTTTCACTTTTGCCATCGCTAATGAGCCAAATAAGCCATATTTTATTGTTTCAAATGGCATGTGGGAATTTTTGTTGTAGATATGTTCAGTAATTACCTGGTAATTTCACCCCATGCTTGGAATCTTTCTTAATTTTGGAATGAAGCTTATAGTATCTGAACAGACGGAGAAGACTGGGAGCACTTTTTATCTGCAACATTTGATACCAAAGAAATATTCTTGCATTTTTTTTTTATTTGGAATGACAAGTGATAAATCAGGAAGTTTATGGTTAGAATTCGCGACCTTGGATAAATATTTTTTCTGGGGATAGTTGCATACATAGCACCCGAATCATTGTTTTTTTCTGAGGACCAGTCCGCAGATTCTAACTCATGTGTTGCATGCATTGTATCATTTAGTTGAATTAATCTCAGTGGATTGTAGAGCGTTTGTTGATTCAGATTTTGGCGTCTCAGTGTGCAAATCATTTGTTTCTGTTGATGCTTATGCGCAGTGGCCTTTTTTGCTTTCTGATTTACAGAGAAACTTATATTTTTCTATGTGTATTGTATTAATTTTATTTCTTAATCTCACTTTTGGCTGCAGCATGGACCTGCAATGGGGAAATAATGATGAATCTGAAGCGCTATGCATCGAAGATGAAGACTGCAATGTGATCCTCAGTCCTTTTTGTTATTAGCACATGTTGACATAATGTTTTTGAGAAATGTATTCTTTTTTTCTTATAGTAGTGTAAATATATTTTTTTTGGATTGATATATGCATGCTTTATAAGTTTTTATTGCTTTTTTGGAACAAATCAGCAATTCATATGCAACATATTAATAAGTTCAGATAAATGAGTGATATTTAGTGATTTTCCCTTCGAGTTTTTTAGACAGCCATGAAACTTCTCTTTTTGAGAAAGAAATCCATGGCTTATTACTGAGAAATAAGAAATGGGTAATTTAGCTGAAGTTTCAGAAGTTAGTATTCTGCCCAAAGTCTTTCGGATTCTAGTATGCTACGAAAAGCACCACCACATATTAGTTAACTACATTATTCAGCCAGAATGGATGTTTCATTTTCTTACAGTGCATATGAGGATTGATAAATGAAAAGAAAATAATTGCTTAACTTTTCGTAATATGAATATGAAGCACACATACAGATTAAAACTTCTGTAAGAACCCTATGAAACTTCCATTCTCAGTCGTATAGGAACAGATTTTTTACATATTGCTGTGTTGAGCAAAATTTATTACTAAAGTTATTTCAAGCATGGTGATTAGAATGGATTTTAGAGCTAGTCTGAATTTGTACAAAAACTGAATTCATTTAAATATAAAACCACACAATTTTTTGCTTTTGTTTTTGAGTTTCTAAAAGTGATTGCGGAAATAACAAACCAAGTTAAGGCCACTGTTTCCAATTTCAACTTTCTATCAGTCTACCAGTACTTGAGATTTGTGGATACCCTGCCCATAAGTTATGGGTTGACCACAGTTGCTAGAAAAAGGCAAAGTGAATTTGTTGCTTAACAGAATGAAGAGAATAGTAATTCCTCTGTTTTATTTGCACAAATTTGACTACATTCTTATCTTAGTAATTTTTATGCTCTAAGGTTCTGCATTCTTCACATTTTGGATAAAGAAAATGTTCTCCAGATCTCGCTCGAACACTTTCATCGCACCAACACACCTCAATTTTTTTTGCCAACCTTTAGAATTGTTGGACTGCGGGCAAGAACCTCAAGCGTCTCAAAGCATGTGTTCTATATATCTTTAAAGTTGAGTCTTTTGATGGGATTAGGGTCATTTTTTATGCAAAAAAACATAATCATCTTTGAAAATTAGATAACAAATTTTCACAATGTGCAATCTTTGAAAGTTTGAATATATTTTGATGTGATATAGGGAGGTATAATGAACATAATATGTACATTTTATAAGATAAGATAATATTTAGGAAAAAGCATGCTTGCTTGCTTTTGTAGCAACTTGAAAGTGTGATTTATGAAAGGTTGGTATGTTGTGCGCCATATCACTGGCTTTTAAGTTTAAGTTGGTTTCACTTGAGTGCGTGGGAGTTGTAAGGGAAAATCTTCTCATGACAAGAGATGACTGGTTAATTTATTGAGCAAAGTTGCTACTCACGGTTTGGGAGGAACCAAATGTTATTGTGCTCCGATTGGGGCTTAGTTCCATACACTTCCTATGAACCAAACAAAATATCTGAATTCTACAAAAGAACTGAGCTAATTTGGAACAATCTGGGCTGAATTGCTGAGCATATTTGCTGTACAAAAGAAATATATTGCAGATCTCATGTGATTCTCTTTCTGTTACAACTCCTAGATGGATGCTATAAATGAGTTAAATTTGTACCTTAAGTTTCATAAATCAGTGTTCTGATACTTTATATCGTTGTTTTATAGCAGTTCATGGAACTTTGTGCTGCTGGCATGAAATACAATTGGCCTATCTATTATATTTTAGCTGTCACGATCTTCTGTTACTTTGTTTTTAAGTAACATTCTTAAGAAGAAGTGCCAAGACTTATCTTTTCCCGAAAATAAATTGCATTTTTGAGCGATTCTTAGGTTCATCCATTTTTTACTTGCATACTTTGAAACAAATGGTCTGCATTTGGAAAATTTTCATTATTTTGTAGTTTTAAAAGATTTTATTTTGTACTTACAGACCTTGTGTGCTATGCAGATGGACTCACTTTTTGAACAAGAGAGATGTGGGATATGTATGGACATTGTCATTGACAGAGGGGTGCTTGATTGTTGTGACCATTGGTATGTTCATGCGAAAAAAAAAAAAAAAAAAATCATTGCTTTTGCAATACCTTCATAACTGGACTCCAGTCTTGTATTTATTACTCATCTAAAGAGTAATTTAAACGCTAAGCTGACAATTTATATTTAAAATGTTATAAATCTTTATAATGATTAAAACTGAAGGTCTTCTGGTTACTTTCCATTTTAAAAACTCTATGTTCATTTTTGGTTCACATTGATCAGCTGGCTGCCCAATAACTTCTGGGTTTGGCTGAGTCTTTTTTCAAAAAAGTTTGGTATACTCTTGGCCAAGGGTTTCATTAAGAAAACGAAAATGAGCATAGAATTAATGGATGTAGTGGCGAGGTGTCAACTTTAAACTTTATTATCGGTCTTGCAAATTTCATACTGAGTTTGTAAGAGAATTCTAATGAAGTATCATGGGACATTTGGCCGAGCCTGCCACTAGATGGTCTTGGCTTGGCCATCCTATGTTTTCAATGTCTAGGGCATCTAATTGGCCCGACCGATAATCTAGANTAATCTCGGGAAAAACTCGTCGTCGGTGGCCTAGTTCAAATCTTCACATTTTGGTCATTTTCGCTCCAAATTCGCTCATTTTTATATCTTTTTGCTCCAATGACTCTAATTCATCATTCCTGCAATAAAAAATCAAAAATACATTTCTTTAAAGTGTAATATCATTAAAAATAGTATAAAATATGTATAAAAATCTCAGCATATTTTTCTTTAGTCAATATAGCACAACAACTAGTATCAAAGTCGTGTTTCAGATTTGAGAATGAATGATGACTGCAAATGAATTGAAGGTTTCAGGGATTGAGAAATTTGATGGCACAGATTTTGGTTATTGGAAGATCCAGATAAAAGACTACTTCTATGGGAAGAAACTTAATCTTTCGTTAGTTGGGAAAAGATCTGAAATGATACATGAGGCTGAATGGAATTTGTTAGACCGAAGGTTCCGGGGGTTATTCGATTGACCCTATCGGGCCCGTTGCATGCAACGTCATCAAGGAGAGGAAGACTGCGGATCTCATGGGATCCTTATCAGGTATGTATGAAAAGCCATCGGTGAATAACAAAGCGTACTTGTTGAATAAGTTATTCAACTTGAAGATGGTGGAAAGTGTTTCTGTTGCTCAACACCTGAATGATTTCAATACTATCACAAATCAATTATCTATGTTCAAATTTATTTTGATGATGAGATAGGTGTGTTGTTATTGTTGACATCATTGTCAAATAGTTTGGAAGTCATGACGATGGTAGTTAGCAGTTTTGAATGTAAATCTGAATTGAAATGTGATGATATTCGTGATTTGATTTTGGCTGAGGAGATGCGCAAGAAATATTCCGGCGAGATATCAGATACGAGTTCGGCACTGAATGTTGATTTCAGAGAGAGTTGGCAGTACATGAGCTCAAATAGAGGGAGACCAAAATCAAAATCTAGTCAGTAAACAACCTGCTGGAATTGTGGCAATGCTGACCATATAAAAAAGAACTGTAGGAATCCTAAGACGATGATAATGCAAATGTGATATCTGAAGAAGTACAAGCTGCACTATTGTTGACAGTTCATAGTTTTGTTGATGATGGAAGTAAATAGGAGAGTGGGTCTGAGGCACCAATTCTTATTGTTCCACAGATTGATGGTGGAGAACCACAGAACAATGAAAAAATCTTGCAAGATGAAAATTCGAGCATGTGGGAACTGACAGAACTTCTACCAGGGAAGAAGACATTACACAACAAGTGGATGTACCGAGTGAAAATTGAGTTTGATGACAGTAAGAGGTACAAGGCTAGACTTGTTGAAAAAGACATTCAGTAGAGGCAGGATATTGTCCATGTAGTGGGAGTTGTAAGCAGAAACAAGAGTAACCCAGGAAATAGCTTGGAGGTGCAAGGTTATGTGAACATTGTTGAAATGTTGACTAAGGTTGTTACTCTTGAGAAACTGAAGTTGTGCACAGCTTCAATTGGTCTTCTAGTGTGAAAACAAGGGTTGCAAAGGTGGAAGATTTGTGTTTGAAGAAAAGGACGACGCCGCCAGTGGAGTAAATAAGTTTGAGGAAGGAGATCTTTTTGCCTGTGTAACGGTCTCCAAGTGGGAGATTTATTGAGTTTTGGAGCCCGGTCCGACCACCACCGCTCATGCTCCCTCGATCGCGAAATGTTGTGACCGCTCCCACCTCTCTTGTTCGCGAACCGCTCCCGTAAACTCCCGCTGACGTTCCCAAATCATCATGCCTCCTTTCCTGTTCGCGATAAAAGGCATCGCATGACTCCTTCAGTTTCTAAACACGGCATTTTGTGTTCTTCTTCGGGCTTCCTTGGGATAAAGGAAGAGAAGTGAAAGCAATAGTTCCTTGCGACAGAATGAAGAATATTGTTCTCCCTATGCTTCTTCTTGGTGTCTTGTGACAGAAGAGAAATTAGTTTTATTTCTCTTATAAGTTTATCTTCTTTGATGTATCTCGGTGTAGAGAGAGAAGAAGAGAGCAAGGAAGTGAGAGATCCATCTTGTAAATTGAGACGATCAACTAGTGATATTCCTCAAGTAGTAAAATCCTCTGCAACTCCGTGGACCTAGACAAATTGTCGAACCACGTAAATCTGTGTTCGACCATGTTATTGTTTTCTGGTGTGAATTTTCTCGTTCTATTTTTTGCTTCATCAAAATCATCATCTATTTTATTTTATATACCACAACACCTATTTATAAAATCTAGCATTCAAATGATATTTTTGAACTATCTAACTAATATATTTATGAAAATGAAAAATATGAGTTTGTTTTTTCTCTTGAATTTTGATATTTGAATGAGAATTTAACAAATGAATGAAAGATGGTATTAGATTTGTAAAAGGCAATGTTTTTGGTGCAAACTCTGATACGGTTATATTTTTTGTTTCTAAAAGTCACTATTTTTTATATATATTTTATTCGCATTTCTAAGTCTGAATAAAACTATTACATATTTTTGAAGCATTCTTTCATTCGGCAAATAATTTAGGTATATTTAGCGCAATTTTCTCTTTGCTTCGCTTGTTAGACTATTACAAATGTTTTTTATTGCCAGTTTGTACACTATTGGTTTTTTATTTCGCTTGTCTTGAAGCTAAATTTTAACTCACAATAACAGGCAGACGAAAGCTAACTTTGCAAACTCATTAGTGAATGGACAGAAGCGTTTAAAGTGATGATTATATCCCACAAACTGAATGTTAAAATTTTGGATGCAAAGTCATTTATGTTTTTTTTTATGTCAACGCCAACTTGATTATTTTTTGCATGTAAGAGCTAGCAATTCAAAAATATGTTAAATGGCTAATTTGTATCCTTGGAGATGGACATGATTAAAGCCAAGTTTCATATATGGTTAGCAAATAAGGACGGAGAGGAAAAAGAAGACATTCAAAATACATATAAAATTGAGGGGAGAAGTGTAAAAAGTGCAAAACATGAAGATGATTACAACTGTAAAAATGGATGGAGGATTAAAATATTGCAACATGCTGGAGAATCGCTGTTGTATGCTGTGATTATTTCTGTCTATTTTATTTAGAATATAAATAATCAAATTATGAATTCAGCTATCAATGTTTTTATAAGAAGTATAAATATTAATGTAATCAATGTTGTGAAGAATAAAAAATTTGTTTTTGCCTCTTTTTTTATTTTTTTGAGTAAGTATCTGCTCAAAAGATATAATGAACCTCGAGGTATGACACGAATTTCAAGATAAATTTTTAAGTAAAAAATATTAAAATTTTGATTAAAATCATCCAAAACTCCAATTTCAGTAATTTTTTGGTCAAACTGACCAGATGGACAACACGAACCTAATGATACCAAAATTGTCCAATTATAAGTTAAATCGAGCATAATTTAAGCTTTTAAATCACTTTTAGAAGCTTTAGTGTATAATTGGAATGTCAAATGGATTTAAAATCTAACAAACTTATCTTCAAATTAAATGTCTCGATAAAACAAATCTAACGATCACAAACTTATCTTCAAATTGAATGTCTCGATAAAACAAATCTAACGAGCTCAATATCACTCAATTCTGACATCACTAAGATACTTGATTGTTCAAAGAACATCATTCAATTGAAGGAATCTCCCTAGGTTGTCTGATCATAGTGGTCCAGATTCTTTCCATATTTACAATCTTAACTATATAAATAAATCCCTACCCCACTATAAAGAGAGTATATAAACCCCCTGAGCCAAAGGAAGGTCAAAGTTTGGAAAAGAAGCTACACTCCGAAATTCTACACTGACAATATGTTGAAGGCTTGTTGCTCACGCAGTTGTCGACCACCAATCATCGCTCGTTGGCCGTCGTCGACCACCAGTAACCATCACTTGCTCCTTGCGATGAAGCCCCCTGTAGCATCACATCAAGCATTCTGGTATCCCTGCATACTTTATGGAACAATGAAACATCCGACAAAGTGGTATGTTGTCCTAAACCCTAGGCACCGATGCACATTAAATATAGGATACTAGAATCTCAACAACTGTCACTAAGTACAATCACCTCCTACCACTCTACAACATTTATTGTATCTTGAGAAATTGTTTGGCTCTATCCCTCTTATAAGACAATGATCTGGTTGTGTAATCATCAATTCATGGTGAATTACTTAGACTGGGATAGACTCCATAGTTTTTTTTCTTTTCCAAATTTTTTATATAAAAACTTCTAGTGTCTCGATGAACAATTTATTTTTTTTATTTGAATGTCTGATGGATTCTCATTCAAACATTGAGACATTAATTCATTACTCTATCGTCGTGAATATTCTAACATGAATCAAAACTTAATATATTCTTCAATTTATCTTTCTTTAAATTATCAATCAGTATTTTCCTAGACATTGCAAAGCAATAAATAATTTATGTTCTGCAGAGGTGTTGAAATTGATGTAGATATATAAGGAGAATCAATTTTTAAAAATTCAAAATTTCATCCTGTGTTGGAATGCTCGATTCACAACATTCAATCAAACCTTATAATAATTTAAGTTATGCATTAAAAATTTGGATAAGAAACTCAGAGACCTTCAATTAACGACAAATTTATCATAAATTTATCATCACTAATTTGTATAAAAAATCAGACTTATTTAGCAAAAAATGCTATCACTTAGAAATCAATAAAATAGAGGTTAGAAAGTGTCATGAGTCCGTGCTTTAATAAACTTTCTATGTAAAAAATTGTGGCACAAGTAGTTCCATTTTTTAAATCATCGAATATTGATTTACCAAGAATGTTAAAATGTGATTGCTCAAACAATAAAATTTCTCTCTCTATCTGTATTCCGATTTTAGAAGCAATTTCATGCAAAACAGGCAGTCCTTGCTTCCTCTCAGCAGCCAAGAAGCACGCATCCTTCGTGTTAAGCCGTTAGCTTTCTTTATAAAACTTATTGTCCATAGCTATGTTGTTGTTGCGAGATCTAGATATACAACAAATGATGTGGTATATATATAAATCAAACAGGAGAACGATCGACGAAGCAAAAATAGAACGAGAAAAATTCACACAAAAAAAGAACAACACAACAGAACACACAGATTTACGTGGTTCGGCAAATTGTCTACGTACATTGAGTTGCAGAGGATTTTACTACTTGAGGAATTTACATCAGTCGATCACCTCGACTTACAATAGGAATCTCTCACTCTTCGTTGCTCTCTCTGTTATTCTCTCTCTATACCGAGATACGCTAAAGAAAACTCTACACCGAGATACACCAAAGAAGACAAACTTACAAGAGAAATAAACCCAATTTCTCTTCTGCAACAAGCCACCAAGAAGAAGCCAAGGGAGAACAATTTTATTCTTCTTTCTTCTTCTTCCTCCTGCCTCAAGGAATTGCTCCTCCTTGCACATCTCTTCCTCTGCCCCGAGGAAACCTTCCTCTATCCCGAGGAAACCGAATAAAAATTCATAGCGTGACTTCTTAACCCAAGGAGAGTCATCCGAAGCTTTTATCACGAACAGGAGGGAGCGAAGAGATGATTCGCTTCACAAAAGAGAAAGGCGGGAGTGGTTATTTATGAAGAGGTGTGACTCTCTGAAGCAAAGTAACCGCCCAAGCACAGTGAACCAGGCTCCACCGTTTCTAACAATTCTCCCACTTGGAGACCGGTACACAGGCTGCAACATCTCCTTCCTCAAACTGATATCCTCCACTGGCGGTGTCGCCTTTTTCTTCAAACATGAATCCACCACATGAATCCTCCAACTTGAATCCTCCAACTTGAATCCTTCACTTCTGCAACTCAAAACCTTTGTTTTCACTCCAGAATATCAATTGAAGCTATGCACAACTTCAGTTTCTCAAGAGTAACACCCTCAGTCAACATATCAGCAGACTCCACATAGTTTTGCACCTCCAAGCTATTTCCTGGGTCACTCTTGTCTCTTCTTACAACTCTCACTACATGGGCAACATTCTGTCTCTGCTGAAAGCTTTTTTCAACAAGTTAGCCTTGTACCTCTTTCTGTCATCATACTCAGTCTTCACCTAGTACACCCACTTGTTGTGTAATGCCTTCTTCCCTAATGGAAGTTATGTCAGCTCCAACTTGCTCGAATTTTCATCATGCAAGATTTCTTCATAGCTTTGTGGTTCTTCAACATCTGTCTGTGGAACAATAGGAATGAGTGCCCCAGACCCACTTTCCTCTTCACTTCCATCACTGCCCTGCACTGTGGTCTCTGGTAGATTTCGTACCACATTCAAAGCCCATGAATCCAATATCAAGTCTTCAACAGAATTATGAACTATCAACAATAGTGCATCATGTGATTCTTCAGATACCACATTTGCGCTATCATTCTCCATCTTCTTAGGATTCCTGCAGTGCCACCTTATGTTGTCAGCCTTGTCACAATTCCAACAAGTTGTCTGTTTACTAAAATTTAATTTTGATCTACTTATACTTGAGTTCCTGTCATGTCATCTCCCTCTGAAATCAACATTCAATGTCGAAATCAAACTTGAAACTTTACTAGAATCTTTCCTGCGAACTTCCTCAGCCAAAATCAAATCACGAATATCATCGTATTTCAATTTAGATTTACATGCAGAACTGCTAATTGTTATCCTCATGACTTCTCAACTATCTGGCAATGAAGCCAACAAGATCAGCGCACATATCTCATCATCAAAATCAGTTTTCACAAACGACAATTGATTTGTGATAGTATTGAAAACATTCAGGTATTGAGCAACAGAAACATCTTCTGTCATCTTCAAATTGAATAACTTTTTCATTAATTGCACATTGTTATTCGCCGATGGCTTTTCATACATACCTGATAAGGCTGTCATGAGATCTGCAATATTTCTTTTCTTGACGACAATGTGTGCAACGGACCTCGATAGGGTCAATCGAATAACCCCCAAAACTTTTAGTTCCAACAAGTTCCATTCAGCCTCATCATTCATGTCAGGTTTTTTCCTCAATAACGGAAGATGAAGTTTATTCTCATAATAATAATCCTCTATCTGCATTCTCCAATAACCAAAAACTGTGCCATCAAATTTCTCGATCCTTGAAACCTTCACTTTATCTGCAGTCATCTTTCTTCCTTAGATACGAAGCACCGCTCTGATATCAGTTGTTATTGTTGTGACATCTAGATATACAACAGTTGATGTGGTATATATATAAATCAAACTAGAGAACGATCAACGAAGCAAAAATAGAACGAGAAAAATTCACACCATTAAAGAACAACACAGCGGAACACACAGATTTACGTGATTCGGCAAATTGCCTACGTCCATGGAGTTACAGAGGATTTACTACTTAAGGAATTTACATTAGTCGATCACCTCGACTTACAAGAGGAATCTCTTACTCTGCGTTGCTCTCTCTGTTCTTCTCTCTCTATACCGAGATACACCGAAGAAACCTCTACACCGAGATAAACCGAAGAAGACAAACTTATAAGAGAAATAAACCTAATTTATCTTCTATCACAAGCCACCAAGAAGAAACATAGGGAGAACAATCTTCTTCTTCTTTCTTCTTCTTCCTTTTATCACAAGGAATTGCTCCTCCTAGCAATTCTCTTCCTCTGCCCCGAGGAAATCTTCCTCTATCCGGAGGAAACCGAAGAAGAACTCAAAGCATGACTTCTTAACCCAAAGAAAATCATCTGAAGCTTTTATCACGAATAGGAGGGAGCGAAGAGATGTTTTGCTTCACAAAAAAGGAAGGCGGGAGTGGTTCTTTGTGAAGAGGTGTGACTCTCCGAAGCAAAGTAACCGCCCAAGCATAGTGGACCGAGCTCCACCGTTTCTAACAAGCTATGCTTCTAACATGCAGCAGGAAAAGCATGTTACTTCCATTATCTTTCTTTATTTGGTGGTGAGTGCAATTAATATGCTCTTAGGTTTTGTTTCTCCATTTGTAGTGTTTGAATCAAAGTAATTACTTCATATATTAAAAAGTGTTTATTCAATATAGAGAGAGCAATCCACTGGAATTTATGGTTTTAAAATATTTAATTTACTACGAAAAAATTAAGCAAGCCGCCCAGTTATCAGATATACCGCCCAATTCTTATTTATTTACCTATCTAACACCAAAATTTTGATTTTTAACATTTATGCCACCTAAATCTTTCATGTACTCACAGAACATATATGTGTGTGTGTGTGTGTGTGTGTGTGTGTGTGTGTGTGGTGTGTGTGTGTAAAAATTGAAGTTTGTTAAAATATTAATGCCATTCTGGAATTTTAATATCAAATCTATTAAAATCAAATTTTAATAAAATTACATATGCACGGCAATATCATTTAATTTGAATGTCTTCTTTTGATCTTTAAGGACTGAACATTACAAATAATCAATTGTTGTATAAAAAAATCAGCATCTACTCTCTCACACATTCAATCTCTTTATGTATTCAGATTTTATAAGCAATTTCATGCAAAACAATCCTGGCCTCCTCTTAGCTTTCGTAATGGAACTTACCGTCCATAGCTATACTTCTAACATGCTGCAAGAAAAGCTGTTAGCATTCTTTGGAAAGAGAAAGCTCTCAGGGCTTGTTCCTCCATTTAGAGTTTTTGAATGAGAGTAATTACTTCGTATATTAAAAATTATATCTTCAATATAAAGAGAGCAATCAATTTGGAATTTATGACTATAAAATATTTAATTTACTTGGAAAATTTTAAGCAACTCGCCCTGTTGTCAGATATACCGCCCAAAATTTTGATTTTTAACATTTATACCACCTAAAATTTACATGTACACACAAAACATATCCCTATTTTAACTAAAAAAAATAAAATACAACTTTTTATTCACAGCTAAACATATATTCTAACAATTCTCCCACTTGGAGACCGGTACACAGGCTGCAACATCTCCTTCCTCAAACTAATATCCTC
>JXCR01061219.1:107005-124567 GCA_002079205.1 Phalaenopsis hybrid cultivar
TATGTATGTATGCATGTATATGTATGTATGTATGCATGTATATATATGTATGTATGCATGTATATATATGTATGTATGCATGTATATATATGTATGTATGTATGTATATATATATATGTATGTATGTATGTATGTATCTATCTATGTAATTGAAGTTTACATGTTAAAACATTGATGGTCAATTTCTCAAACCCTTTTTGGAATTTTAATATCAAATCCTTTAAAAAATAAGTTTGATAAGTTTTCATGAAATCTTGATGTTGTAAGATTCCAAAATGATATTGAAAGAGCGGAAATTTTTTTGAGAGTATATGCTGATTTTTTGATACAACAATTAATTATTTGTAGCATTCAATCATTCAAAATTAAAAGAAATAATTCAAACTAAATGACATTATGGTGCATTATGTAATTATTTTTAATTACATAATGCACCATAATGTCATTTAGTTTGAATGACTTATTATCATCTTAAAGAGCTGAATGCTACAAATAATAAATTGTTGTATCAAAAAATCAACATCTACTTTCAAAAAGTTTTTTCATATACACACTTAAATCTTTCATATGCACACAAATAAAATTCTCTATTTTTAACTTAAAAAAAAAAGTAAAATACATCTTTTTTATTCACGGATAAAGTGGCATATATATATATNTCATGTTATCAAATATCAAAATGATATTGAAAATAATGCAAAAAACTTTTTGAGAGTTGATGTTGAATTTATTTATGTTGTCAGATATCAAAATGATATATAATTATTTTCTTAAATTACATAATGCACCATAATGTCATTTAGTTTGAATGACTTATTTTCATCTTAAAGGACTGAAGACTATAAATAATCAATTATTATGTGAAAAATTTAACATCCGCTCTCAAAAATTTTTTTGCACTCTTTTCAATATCATTATGTTATTTGACAGCATGAAGATTCCATAAAAACTTAACAAAATTAGTTTTTAATATATTTGATATTAAAATTCAAAAAAAGGTTTGAGAAATTGACCATTAATGTTTTAGCTCTTTCATAATTTTCACAAATTAATTTCTATTTAGAATAACTTCTGAACTAATCAATTTAATACTATGTCTTAATACAATCTACTACTAGTCCCTCTTACTATTAAACTTTGATTATCCTATTCGTTCATTAAAAACATTTAAATATACAAATAAAGTTTTACAAACACTTCATATCAATTTTATAAACCATTTCTATTTTGTCCAAGCATCTTTATGATGTTCAACCGATTATGGAAATTATGGTGTGTGTCATGCCTTAACATAAAGGTAATCTCACAAAGGGCAATGGGCCCTTAAGATCGTTATTAAATAATACAAACATCATTTGATTTTGAGTCATAGTGAGGAAGATGAATGTTTATTCACATGAAATTCGTGCAGGCAACAATAATGATATATTCACAAAGGATAACTAGAAGACTCTTAAAAGTCTTTTATTCATTTAAACCATATGAATATTACAAATTGGCCAATTTTGAGCTATCAAATAATGTTCAACGGCAAGGGTGACATTTTCTTGGTTCGAATTTTATTTTAATAAACGGTTTGGTGACCTTGACCTAGTAATTGAGTGTAGAGGGCTTAGTCTTTTGTAGGCAATTTTTAAAATTATTTCTTTTCCTTTATTTCACATATTTTATGAGTTAAACTATGAGATATATTTTCACTCTAAAAGAAACTTCGAGATTTTTATAAGTTCTATTTATCGCCTTTTTCATAGTTATTGATTTCATTATTAAATTTAATTTAATAGTTTTATTAAAAATTAAGCGTTCTCGATCAAATTTAGGCATTGGACGGGTGGCTGACAGACTTGTCAAGTGTCATAAGTCCCTTTAGAATCGGCGGACTTGACTATGAAATTTTAAATAGAAATTGGGCTCAGACCCAACACCCGCTTTGATTGGCCAAAACTCAAATAAGCCCGACCTACGCCAAATTATTTCGTAACCGTAGAATAAAATCACTTTTTTTTAATGCTTGCTAATTGACCCGACCCATTTAGTAGGCGTGCCTGATTATAAAAGCTCAATCCAACTTTGAATAGTCAAAGCCCGGATAAGTGAGACCGGCGCCAAACCCGTCCGGCAATCTACTCTCCATCAATAAATTAAACTTTATGGCCTATAAAAAATTCTATGAATGTCATACAAAATCAAATTATTATAAATCCTCAATATCAATGAATTTAACTAATCTCATGACCTGGCCTATGAATTCCAAATGGGAGCAGTTTATACGCGTAATGAAGGCTCACAAAAGAGGCCAAATGCACGGATGGTATCAACGGGCCAATATAATTAATGGCCAATTTAATACCGTCGAAAAATAGGCATAGGCTTGTTAAAATGAATGCATATGGATGCAGCAATAAGACGACGCTGAATTATTAACAAAAAGCAACTCCGTTTCATCTCAATCTCTTCTCGCTGGATAGAATAACAAAATAAAAGAGAAACATTCATAGCATGTACGACAAATGCTTGCAATTTATTTATTTACTCTGTTTATTGTTGATGGTGATATGTGTTCTTAAATATGAACAATTTGAGCGGGGCGTTGAAATGATCAATGGATCCGTTTACAATGCAATTGTAGATTCACCGGGTCAAGATGATATACAAAATTTACTTTAGAGGTTATGATTTATATTTAAATAGAAATAAAAATTGTACCAGAATATTTTGATTCGGAATTGATTTGAAAATCATAATAATTTCATTGAGATTTGTATTATATATATAAAAGGTTGCACAAAGATTCAACACATACTCAAATAGAAGAAATGAATCACTAGAGACGTCAGAACTTTTTTACGTGAAAAACTCGTAAAGGAGAAAAAATCTCAGTTGAATAGATTCACTATAAAGTGGAGATTACAAGTACAGTTTTTTGTACCACAGACAGAAAAAAGTTACAAAATCATTGGCTCTTTTGGATTTGTCTTGTTAAGGATGTCGCAATTGAGATTAGACTTGTTGGATTTGTCTTGTTAAGACGCTCGATTCGACTGTATTCTCGTTGATTTGACATTCATTTAACATTTTCAAATGTTTCCAAAAAACTTTTAAGAGCGTTTTAATAACTTGATTTGAGCTTGAGCTGACTCGAATTGGACTACTTTTGATATCACTGGCTCTGTCTCATTGAACCGGTCAGTTTGACTATAATTCTGTTGAAATTGAAGCTTTGGATGACATTTTATCCAGGTTTGAATATTTTGGTTCAAAAAAATCATCTTGATATTTGTGTTATGTCTTGAGATTCATGACAGGTGATAAAAAATTGTTAAAATCGTATCAGTTGCCCCCTATTTTAGAACGAGATAACTTCTATCGTCCAAAAAATATCAAAATTTAGAGCTTTTTAGTTTTATCATATATATGTATCAATATATACTTTATATTATTAGACTTTATATAATGATAAAAATCCTTTTATAATTAGGCAGGTGAAGTTGGTTTATTTGTTATGATTTTTTTGCGTCGTTGATAAGGTGGAAGGTTCTAATCTTTTTCTTACCATTTAAATAGTGTTTTTGTTGTTGGGCTGCTGAGCGGGCCTAAAAGCCCTCGTTGTCTTTTGCGTGCCCGAGAAGCAAACCAATAAATTCGACCCGCATGCTTGGATATTACTTTGGGGTCGAGACTTGTTCCTCTAGCTAGGCCTTCGGACCAGCGATGTTTCCCATGGGCCCGGGTTGGACGCGTTCCGATGGAATTTGGGTAGCGGAAACTGGGCGATTGACTCTAATGACAATCAGGGGCAGACCCAGTGTTAGGTATGGCTCATAATTTGGAGTCTCTTTGAGTGAAAATGTGTCTCTTGGAGATAAGCGGGTTGGGGGAGCGAGGGTGTGCTAGTACTTTTATATGTGAGTTTTATCTATATATATGATGTGTAACCCTATGGGCATTTAACTGGACTCCTCTGAAATAGTGAAATTCACCGCTCCGCTCTCGAGGACGTAGGCACATTACTGAATCTCGTTAAATCACTATGTGTTCTTCTAGATTTGTGTTGATTATTGTTTTTTTTTCGCCCTAATTTCTCAATAATTAGTATAAGAGTGAGGTTCTAGGGCAAGGAAGAAAAATTTCGGCGGCGCAGAAAGTACGAAGAACGATTTGGCGATTTGGCAGAAGGAGATTCGGCGGTTCTGCGGTGGTTCACGATCACGGGAGGGGAGGAATAAGATCGCGACAGAGGTGAATCGCGCATCCGGGCTTCTTCTGCTACAGGTAGAGGCGAGGGGCCCTTCGATTCAGATTCGATGAATTCGACAGTTTGCAAACAGGAGTTTTGATAGAAGGTCGCGAATAACATTCATGAAGGAAGGTTCTGCGAAGGAAGTTTGAAGGAATTCTTCCGCGACCGCCAAGGTGCGGTTTTTCGGACTTCAGGGCTTAGGCACTGGCGGAGGGCCAAGGAGTTCGCGTGCAGTTACCACGAACAAGAGTTCAGGCAGCAAGGAGTTCGTGAGTTGGAGCGGGATCCATAGTTCAGTTTCGCAGAGGAGTTCGCAAACAGTCACAACAATTCTAGAATCGTCGCCCACTACCAGGAAAGTTTGCGAGGGAGCAACAATGCAACTGAAAGTTCTGAGGCGATTTAACAGCAGTTCGTTTTCGCAGAGGCGAGGAGTTTGGTGGCGATCAGAGAAGTCCGGCCAGAGTTCACAAATTTTTCGCAGAGGTTCAACTTTTCGCAAACATTGGTTTTGAGGAGGTATTTCACAAACAGGCACGAGGTGTTTTGCAAACAGGCGAAGGATTTCTGCTCGCGGGACAACAATTTAGCTGAAGTGTTGACGTGAACAGAAAAAGTGGTTTGTATGAAAATTTTGATTAACGAATCACAACAAAATTGCAGGAAAATTGATGCAATTGACAGAAAAATTTTCAAGTTTCTTTGAATTTAGTTGCGACATGTTTTTGTTTCAACACAAGGCAGGAAAAGTTCATTGCAGGATTAATTTCAAATAACAATGTCTGGTGCAAAATTTAAGATAGAGAAGTTCGATGGAACCGGGAATTTCGGATTGTGGCAAACAAGGGTGAAAGATTTGTTGGCACAACAAGGAATTTTGAAGGGTTTGTGAGCTACGAAACCTGATAATATGGAAGATGAAGATTTGAAAGAATTACAACTACGAGCGGCAGGTACCATACTTTATGTCTGACATATGAGATTATGTATCATGTAATGAATCTGAAATCTCTAGGAGAAGTATGGAAGAAAGTAGAATCTCTGTTTATGTCCAAGTCTCTAACAAATAAACTTTATCTAAATCAAATATTGTATGGGCTGAAGATGCAAATAGACACTGATCTAGCACATCATTTGAATGTTTTCAATCAAATAATCATAGATCCAACACGTATTGATGTGAGTATTGAGGTTGAAGACCGAGCAATGATTCTGTTGTGCTCATTGTCTTCCTCCTATGAACATCTGGTGACTACTCTTATATATGAGAAAGAAACAATCAAAATTGATGAGATTGTTGCAGTATTGTTGACTCACAACCATGAGAAACAGAATGCAAGGGAAAATTCTCATGGTAATTATTTATATGTTAAGGGTAATCATGATCCTGGAAGGAAGGAGGAGAAGGAGAGTTCTTGAATGCAAAATTTTAGGTCAAAACCTAAGGGCAGAAAAACGATTGATTGCTACAAGTGCAAGGGGTCGGGACATATGAATAGAGATTATCCAAAACTCAAGAAGCAGTTTGATGAGAAACATGATGTACCTTCCAAGTATGTGAATATGATGCATAGTGACATTTCAGATTGCAGTGATGGTTATGTACTTTCAGTTACAACAACTCAGTTGAAGGATGCATGAATTCTTGATTCATAATGCTCTTATCACATAACACCTAACAGAGAATGATTTACTTCATACATGTTATCTGATTCTGGTTCAGTCTATTTGGGTGATGATAAATGTTATAATATTGTTGGTATTGACAAAATCAGAATTAAGATGTATGATGACACTGTTAGAACATTACATGATGTAAAACATATTCCAGATTTGAAGAATAATTTAATTTCCTTGGGCACTTTACATAAAAATGGTTTTATCCCTAAGACAATTGAAGATAGAGAAACCATCAGAATTGTTAAAGATGGATTGATTGTGATAAAAGGAAAGATCACTGCAGGTAATATCTATAAACTCTTGGGGAGTACATTTGTAGGTGGAGTTCACTCTGTTGAATTATATGATGAAATTGCAGCAGATGTTTTGACCAAGTAAGGTACTATATCAACACGTTCTTTCATTGTTTGAACTTGTTGAATGTTTGCAATTGTTAGACGGCATTGTTGCCCAACCCACTTCGGTGTAAAAAACTCCATGAAGTATTTCTCCTAAGAAATTGGATATTCGCCAAGGTGGAGATTTGTTAGGTATATGCATTTCTCATAAGGGGTTGGATATTCGCCAAGGTGGAGATTTGTTAGGTATGACTCATATACCAGAATTTGGAGTCTCTTGGAGTGAAGAGGTGTGTCTCTTGGAGATAAGTGGGTTAGAGAGAGCGAGGGCGTGTTAGTAATTTTATCAGTGGGTTTTATCTATATATATGATGTGTAACCCTATGGGTATGTAACTGAACTCCGCTTAAATAATGAACTTCGCCGCTTTGCTCCCGATCACGTAGACACATTGTCAAACCTCATTAAATCTCTGTATGTTCTTCTGGATTTGTGTCGATTACTGTTTTTCTTCGCTCTAATTTCTCAACACCCAGGTAGGGTTCAGGAGCGACAATTGTCTCTCCTTAAATTCAAATTTTTACTTATATCTAGTGACAATTTAGTTTTTTACCCCCTATGAAATATCATTTTTTTTGTATCTCTAGCTCTTCCCACATTAGTTCTGCCCTTGGTGACAACACTTGTATGTTGAACAAATGGCCATATAACTTGGCTCGAGTTATTTTAATGAGTGAACTTGCAAGCCGGGTTAGATTATCCTCATAATTATAGTCTAGCTAGTTTTTTTTAGCTTGCAAGACATCACTTGTGATGATTACTTGAACATTTTTTGTATGCACAAATAAATCTAAATTATCTAGTTCAAAATATAATTAACACTCTCTTAATTAGAGAATTAAACAACCTCTACTTTTTGCATATATAAAGTCAAAGTAAGCATCTCGATAAGTCAAATATTTATTAGTCCAACTCATTAAAGTGCCATGCTACATACAATTGATCAAAGGCAGAAACTAATTAAATCAAAAATAATTTTAAATATACAATTACATCAAATCAAAACTAGTTAATAAATATGATTAAATTCATTAATTTGAAAAACGATATTTCCAACTTAAGCCAGTCCAAGTCAGCAAATAACACGTCTTATTTGACATTTTCGACGCAGAAGTCTTTCCTAGCCCGACAATGTCATCGAAATGCTTTAAATAAAATATAAGTATTTAAAAAATAAAAAATAAATTAATATTTACATATATACCCTGAATTCCTATGTACATAAACGTATCACCGTACATGCATGAAAATGAATTCTTGGGTGGTATAAATGTAAAGCATTAAATTAATATAATTGTAGATACGTAAATACACAATAATTAGAAGGGTAATTATGTAAATGCCCCTAATTGCAAGCTGGCCGTAATCCAAAAGCAGCCCATCTCCATTTGCCCACTTCCACAAATTTTTGTCGCAAGCTCTGGCCTTATTTTATAATTCCAGCTAGAAATATCTATATATATATATATATATATATATATAATATTTTAACTATGAATATTTAACCAGCAAACAAGAAGTTTACTTTTTTGGCATGCCCGCTTCTCATAATCCACAGTTTACTTAAAACGACTCTTTCGCGTTTATTATATTAATGATTAAAGGGATCAATTATTCATTAAAAATATTAATTTTATGAAGTTATGAACCACTCAATTTCAATCAAATTGTTAATTTCGATATTATTTGTTGAGTGAACAAATTATTAATTTTTGCAAAAGAAAAATTAAAAGCGGGTCTTTTTTATTATTATTTTTATTTTTTTAAAGCTCGGCTTAACTTGCAGTTTGGTTTTGGAGCAGCAGAAGGCGAGAAAATATTAGTTCAGTGCTCTAGATTATTAGGAGTCTAATAAAGAGGTGTCACGTGTAAAGTTGACTCATCACAATAATACACTGTGATTGGTCCACTTTACACGTGTCGCTCCCATACAGGACTCTGAATGCATCCGAATTCCTGACTTAATATTTTCTCACAGAAGGGTCATTCAGTAAATTTGCTAGCTTTCTGTTAGTCATCCTAATTTATTGATTACTTTTTAATAAGAGACTTCCCAGGCAAAATGCTTCAGCAGTGTCGAGAGCAAATTACTTGCTCAAAATAGCAACACATTTTACCAAAAAACGAAAAGACAATTTTATAAAAACTTTTTTTTTTCATAAGATTAAGGGTCGGCGGTTTGGGGCAGCTTATTTGGTGCGGCGGCGTTTTGAAAACATATCTGACATGTTTGGATAAACTGCGTTTTGGCAGTTTATGCTTTTTGAAAAAGCTGAAAATGGTGTTTTCACAACGCACATATATAGTTGCAGTGACAGCTTTCTGGCAGCGGTCTGACTTCTCAAAAAAAAAAATTTTTTTAATAACTACCGCACCAAGCTTTTCAACAGATTATTTTTAATCAGCTTATCAGCAGATTATTCAATAAGTTGCAGCAGCTATAAATCCAAATTCACCTTAGGGTTGTCAAAATAGTTTGTTGTTCGTAAACAATTCGTATTTGACTTGTTAAGAAGTTTGTGTTTGATTCGTTTATTAAGCACATGAGCTGAACATGAACAATTCATTTGCGTTCAATACATAAAGGAGGGGAACACAAATAAAAATTTGTTTGTTCATTTTCGGCTTGTTTTGACTCAAAATAATTAAATTATCGATATATAATTAATTAGTAGTATTTTTAAATAATTTAATTGATTGCATAAAAAACATTAATTAAAAATAGAAAAAAAGTATATTAAATATATTTAAATATTATTTTAATATAAATAATAAGATTTTAATCTCGCCACAACTTTTAACATCCTATGACTACGTGATTAAGTTTGTCAAAACGGTTATTTATTTGCGAAAAACTCATGTTCCGCTCGCAAACCAAACGACTCGAACATTAATAAATTTTTATGTTTGAAATATAAACTAGACGAACATGAGCAGTGGAATTTTTTAACGAGTCGAACACGAGTTTAGCCAGGGCTTGCTCCTGTTCGACTGATTTACACGCCTAACTGACGGTAATTTTATATTGTTGAGAAATTAGGGCAAAAGAAAAATAAGGAATCAACACAAATCCAGAAGAACACGCAGAGATTTATGAGGTTCGGCAAAGATGCTTGCAACATCAGGAGCAGATCAGCGACTTCTTTTTCAATATGCAGAAAAGAGTACTGAATACATTATTCAGAATTTCAGAGACTCGCATAGGGTTACAAACAATACCTATATATAACTCTAAAGTACAATATGTAATTATTTAAATTATTCTTGTACCAAACCGCGGGGGGTGTGTTGCCCCACACCCCCAACTTACATAATGAAACTCCCCTGATTAGACGGATCATTCCGCTCCACTCCGCTCGTGGGCTCCGATCTGCTCTAGTGTCTGTCCCATTTATGGTATATGAGTCATACCTAACAAATCTACACCTTGACGAATATCCAACCCTTTAGGAGAAATATAAATCTACGCCTTGGCGAATATCCAGCCCCTTAGGAGAAATATATCTTGGAGTTTCTTATACACCAATGTGGATTGGGTCACCACACTTCCGTTGTGCACTCGCTGATCCCCCCAATCCACTAAATTCTAAGAGACGACCCTTCAATTCCAAGAGACATCTCTTCATTCCAAGAGACTCCAAATTCTGATTTTATGAGCCAAACCTAACAAATCTCTACCTTGGCAAATATCCAACCTCTTAGGAGAAATACATATGCTCAACAAATCTCCACATTGACAAATATTCAGCCCCTTAGGAGAAATACTTATGCCTGACAAATCTCAACCTTGGTGAATATTCAGCCCCTTGTGAAAAATACACATGTCTAACAAATCTCCACATTGGCGAATATCCAACCCCTTAGGAGAAAATATATCATGAAGTTTCTTATGCACCAATGTGGGTTGGGCCGCAAACCTTTTTTTAAATAATCTATTAATTAAGATTCTATTAATTAAGTTTTCCTGGAAAAAAAATAAAATCTTTCCAAAAAAGGATTTAAATATTCCCTTAATTAAGTTTCCCATAAAAAATAATAGAATCTTTCCAAAAAAAAATTGAAATATTCTCTTAATTAAGTTTCCTTAATTAAGTATTTCCCTCAATTAAGTTTTCTAGAAAAGGGACCTTCCCTTAATTAATTTTTTTTTTAATTAAACTTTCCCAGAAATCATTCTCCTTACACTTTCAAGAAAAGTTCTGTCTCCACTTTCCAGAAAAGCTCATTTTTCATTCCAGAAAAACTTCGCTTTCCTTCTCAGAAAAGCTCTGTTTCCGCTTTCCTTCCAGAAAAGCTCAGCCTCCGCTTTCATTCAAGAAAGAAATCTTTCTTTTCCCAAGTGCAACAGCAGATTCCCTTTTCTTGTCTTTCCTGAGTTCTGAAATATCTCTGGAACATCTTCGCGCTAAATTTCTTTTTCCGCGGACTTTCCTTTTCCGCGTGATTTTCCTTTTCAGTGTCTGCCATTTCAATTCTGCTCCTCCGCCGCTCCCTCCGTTCGCCCAGGAACCTACCTCCCACGTCGAATAGCTTCTGCTCCTACGACGCCTGAAACTGTTGCGTCCCTTCGTCGTCGAACCGTGCCAACTATCCTCTGAATTCCACGAAAGTCTCCCCGCACAAATGCTTGCGTAGGCGTGGAACTCCAACGCGAAACTCCTCTCGTGAGCTCCTCTGTGAAGCCTGGTTTCCTTCCTCACGCCGCGGCCATGGCGATTCACCAACTCTCGTAACTACAATCCACTAACTTTCTTCCGCGGGCTTCTTTTTCCCTGCGCCGACAAAATTTCTCCTCTTCTGCCCTAGAATCTGGCTCTGATACCACTTGTTGAGAAATTAGGGCAAAGAAAAATAAGGAATCGACACAAATCTAGAAGAACACACAAAGATTTACGAGGTTCAGCAAATATGCCTACATCCTCGGGAGCAGAGCGGCGATTTTCGTTTCAATATTCAGAAAAGAGTACAAAATACAAGATTTATAATCTCAGAGAATCAGAAACTCACATAGGGTTACAAACAGGACCTATATATAACCCTAAAGTACAATATGTAATTACTTAAATTATTCATGTACCAAACTGCGGGGTGTTGCCCCCGCACCCCCAACATATATAATGAAACTCCCCCGATTGGACAGATCATTCCGCTGCACTCCGCTCATGGGCTCCGCTCCGCTCCAACATCTGTCCCATTTATGGTATGAGTCATACCTAACATATATGGATTAATAAGTAAATACCCTCTTTCCCTTATTGGAAGAATTAAATAAAGGGAGGGAAGATAATGTGTACCGTGTTGACAAATTAAGTAGAAAGATGTTAAATCATTTCTTTTTCTGTTCATCAAATATTTGAATTTTGTATTTTGTTAAATTTTGATTTATCCTTAAATCACACCACAAGAAATAGAACATAAAAAATGAGAGAGAGATAAAGTGAACGATAATAAATAGTAAATTGTATCAATCGTGTTGACCTTTTCATATATTTTTGGCTAAAATCGGTTATATTTATCATATTTTGTACACAAAATTATCTATTTGTTTATAAGGAAGAGAATACAATACAAAAATATAATATTTTTACACGTGTTAATGGGAGTTGTACATAGTATTTTAGGTATTTTATTAGTATTAGTCTATCGCTTAACTGCTTTCTCACACATTCAATTGAGCTTATATGGCTTCAACTTGGTAAGGTCAATTTGATCGATTGGGTTGTCGGCGTTCATGATCAATTGAGCTCGATTGATTTTGGGTCGACATGACTGGGTCAATCCGTCGAGTTAATTTGGTTGTTGACCCTGGGTGATGATAAGGGAGCTTCTAGACACCCCCAATATGATTAGAGATGCCAAGGAGCTAAATCTTCCCTCGAGTCGGGTTTTTCATGTCGATTGACTTAGATGTCTCTTTCTCTCGTTTCTGACAGCACCACTGGGATTCGGGTCATTAGGTCATCTTTTGTGACTCGATTGATTTTAGCTTTGGCTCCGATGGTCACATCTGGTCAAATAAGTTGGTCTCTCAGTCTTCCATCGTTGATCTCTTTTTAGTTGTTCTCTCATTTTCTAAACAGACAGATCACAAGATCAACACTTTCACATTTTCCGTGCACAATATTAAATTTAAGATTAATTAAAAATTTTTAGTAATAGTTAAAAAAACATTTTTTTTTAAAAAAAATTATTTGTTCTAATAAACTGTTTTACTCTTTCTTTTTTAGGAAACATCGTTTATTTATTTTGTAAATAGTTTGGTTGGAATGCTTATTTAATAGTGATTTCCATAAAATTACATTTTCTTGATATTTCCAAGTGATATTTAATAGTGATTTTATAAGGCAAAACACAAATCAATAAATCTTTATAGACAAGAGTTTTAAACTGCTTTCAATTTGAAAACAGCCTTTTCATTTTTAAAATCCGTTTATTTTCTAAAAACAATTTTTTTATAGTTATTTGGGACCGTGGTTTCTATTTTGGTTTAACGTCTCTATACAACTTTTGTCTCATTTGCATTCTCTATCATAATTCTATCTGAGGAATTATTTATTTTTTATTTTATATAAATTTTTGTGATTATTACTTCATCAACAAATTCTCATCGTCCGACTTGAATATTGAGCACGACACAGATCTCGTGACAATTTTTTTACCAAGAAACATTCAAATTTTATCAAAACTAATACAGAGCTTCGATTTCTATAAACTTACAGTCAAATTGACCAGCTCGATGAAACATACCCAATAATACTAAAATTGGTCTAATATGAACCAAATCAAGCCCTGATTAAGCAATTAAACCTATTTTGGAAGCTTTATTAGAGTATTTGGAACGTAAAATCTGGTAAGCTTATAGTCGAATCGAGCATGTTGGAAAGACGAATTCAATGAGCTCAATAATGTTCAATTTCTCGTTAAGACACTCAAATGTCCATTAAATGTTGTCTGATCGAAGGAATATCTCTTGTTTGCCCAATTAAAGTGGTTTAGATTCTTTCATTAATTACAGTCGGGACTCTATAAATAAAACACCACCCCCTCTTGAGAGAAGAGAGACGTGGAGCATGAAGTTTGAAGAAAACCGAAGCTTGGAGAAGAAGCTGAAGTCATGCATCACTTCTGCACAGACGATACATCGCTCTTCGATAAACTCCTATTGTCGTTTTCGTCCGGTCAACTTCGACCTCCTCCTCCCTACGTCCAACTCATCCCGTCATTGCCTCCAACCAACTCGAGTCGTTGTCACCTTAAGCCAAGTTTTACTATTGTCGCCTATAGCACCTTCAGCCATCATGGCCTCTGATGGCCGCCACTATTAGCCTCCGTCAACCATCATGGGCAAATTAACCTACAAAGCAACAACATCATCTTAAAAGTCGTGAAGACCATGAAGATGGTGCATTGAAGCTCCAACTATTGCTTCTCCTTGTGGCTGCTCCCTACCATAGAGTTACCTATCCTTCCACGCACCGACATTGTAGCTCAAGAGACAGCGTAACTCATTCCCAGTTGTGGAATAATGAACTATATCTATAATTATCAATTTATAGTGGATCTCTTCAACTGGGTCGGACCCTAATTTTTTTTTCTCTTTTCGGCTTTTCTGCATAAAAAATCTTCTGGTATTTCTGCACATCATTTCCTTTACTTGAGCGTGTGTTGGGTTTTAGTGCAACACTAAAACTTTAATTCACCACTTGACCATCGCGACTTCTCTTGCACACTTTAGTTTGACATTGTTAATGAGAACAAACAATTCCACCACTAAAGAACTTTCAAGACTTTCTTCATGGCCACCAGACGCAACAATCAAAGCAACAGAACATCCTACTCCAACACCCATCATTCCAGAGGGCACTGATGTAACCAAAAGCGTCAGACCTCCTCATCTTCCCACCCTAGAAGGAGTTTTCTTGCTAGCAAAGGTGGCCTAGGATCATTTTTTGAAAGAGCGAGTACGCAAGATGTAGGAGTCTCAACTGAAGATTCTATAGCTCCTCCGCGAGGCTCGACGATCGCTACCTAATGGAGCTTATTTGCCACAAATTCTATAGCAGCATGAAATATATCGCTCTAAAATAATTGTACCAAAGTCATTCCAGCAAAAAAAACCTTTCCTTTGTCGAGTCGAGATGCTGACCACAACTCACCTGACACTAGGGCTGTCAATTTGGCTCGTTGTTCGTGAACAGCTCGTGTTCGGCTCGTTAAGCAGCTCGTGTTCGNTAAGTTATGCGAAAGAATTAATTTAGTTCTAAATTGGGAGAAATGTCAATTGATGGTTGCAGAAGGGCGTTAGGGCATAAAATTTTGAAAAATGGTATGGAAGTAGACCCTGTAAAAATTCAAGTTATATCTAAATTAACACCTCCTACTGATGTAAGAGGGGTTAGAATTTTTCTTGGACATGTTGATTTTTACAAACGTTTTATTAAAGATTTTTCAAAAATTACCAAACATTTATGCCAACTCTTAGAAAATGACAAGAAATTTGAGTTTACTGAAGACTGTTTAAACACCTTCGAGTTATTAAAAGAAAAGCTAATCACAGCCCCTATAACAGTTTCACCTAACTGGGAGAAACCATTCGAACTGATGTGCGATGCTAGTGATTATGCTATTGGAGCTATTCATGGATAAAGGTATGATAAGATTTTTAAAGTTATATACTATGCTAGTAAAACTCTTAACGATGCTCAAATTAATTACACTATTACTGAAAAAGAGTTACTGGCTATAGTGTATGCTTTTGACAAATTTAGATCTTATTTAATTGGGACTAAATCTGTTGTGCACACTGACCACTCTACTATTAAATATCTGATGCAAAAGAAAGATGATAAACCAAGGTTAATTAGATGGATACTTTTGATGCAAGAGTTTGATTTTGTGGTTATTGATAGTGTTGATTAGATGGATACTTTTGATGCAAGAATTTGATCTTGTGGTTATTGATAGAAAGGGAACTGATTAGATTGATACTTTTGATGCAAGAATTTGATCTTGTGGTTATTGATAGAAAGGGAACTGATAAGATGGATACTATTGATGCAAGAATTTGATCTTGTGGTTATTGATAGAAAGGGAACTGATAATTTGATCATTTGTCGAGATTAGAAAATCATGAATTATCTGACACCGACAATAAAATTACAGACATTGATCATTTATCGAGATTAGAATATCATGAATTATCTGAAACCGACAATGAAATTACAGATAGTTTCCCTGATGAACAACTGTATAATATTAATGAGCGAAAAATACCACGGTATACTGATATTGTTAATTATATTGTAAGTGATATTTTGCCACCTATGCTAACATTGCAACAACAATATACTGATATTGTTAACTATATTGTAAGTGATATTTTGCCACCTATGCTGACATTGCAACAGTATACTGATATTGTTAACTATATTGTAAGTGATATTTTGCCACCTATGCTGACATTGCAACAGTAAATTATTCATGATGCGAAAGCATATTTTTAAGATGAGCCTTATTTATATAAATAATGTAAGGATCTTATTATAAGAAGATGTGTACCTTATGAAGAAACTAAATTAATTTTTCAAAAATATCATGACTCTGAATTTAGAGGACATTTTGGAACTGATAAAACAACTTATAAAACTTTACAAGTTGGATTCTATTGGCCTACTCTCATTAGAGATGTTTACAGATACATAAAAACTTGTGATCGATGCCAAAGAGTAGGCAATATATCTAGAAGAAATGAAATGCCTTTAAATTTCTTGTTAGAAGTTGAGATCTTTGATGTTTGGGGATTGGATTTCATGAGACCACTTATTCCTTCATCTGAGAAATTATACAAATTAATTGTGGTAGACTACATTTCAAAGTGGATTGAAGCACAAGCCTTACCTCATTGTGACGCTAAAAGTGTTTCAAGATTTTTAATGAAAAATATTTTCACTAGATATGGAAATGCTTAGAATGATTATCACTAACAGAGGATCCCATTTTAGGAATAGATACATTCAGAGATTGACAAAAAATTTAATATTTTTCCGCCGAGAGTGATTATCAATGAGGGAGGATCTCATTTTAGGAATAAATACATTCAGTGATTGACAGAAAAGTTTAATGTTATTCATAGAATGTCTACTTCCTATCACCCTCAAACCAGTGGGTTAGCTGAAGTTTCTAATAGAGAGATTAAACAAATACTTGAGAAGACTGTAAACCATAGTAGAGTAGATTGGTCTACTAGACTGGATACTGCATTATGGGCTTATAGGACTGCTTATAAAACTCCTATTGGAATAACTCCTTACAGGCTGATTTTTTGAAAGACTTGTCACTTACCAATAGAATTGGAGCATAAAGCATATTGGGTGATTAAAAAATTCAATTATAATTTGAAAGATGCTGGTGAGAAGAGATTGTTACAATTGAATGAATTAGAAGAATTAAGAAATGAATCTTATGATAACGAAAGAATTTATAAAGAGAAACTAAAGTTATGGCATGATTGGAAGATTAATCAGAAGAACTTTGAACCAGGACAAGAAGTTTTGCTTTACAATACAAGGCTGAATTTATTCCTGGGGAAATTGAAGTCTCGTTGGTTAGGACCCTTTACTGTGACTCAAGTTTATACTTACGGAGCTATTGAAATTAAAGATCAAAAGACTGGGGATAGATTTAAAGTAAATGGGCATACATTAATTTTAAAGAGGTTTTAATGGTCAGTCAACCTGAATAATATCTAAATAGGTTGGTCTGACGACGTTAAACCAAGCGCTTTATGGGAGACAACCCATAGTTATCCTTATTTTTATTGCGATTATAGTATTTTTGTTCGAAATTATCATTATTTTGCGCTAGGATTGAACTTTATTACTCATATTTACCCTTGAATCATCATAAAAATTGGATCCGTAGAGAAAATTGGAACGCATACGGACCAGAGCAAAACTATGAAATTTTTGCATTGGGCGTCGACGGTGGGCTCGACGCCGCCGAAGGCAGATTTTTCCCGAGAGCCCAGACAATTAGTTCTAAAGGCTCGCCGATGATGCCATCGACACCGCCGACGTTGCCGATGCCGCCATCAAAACCGCAGATGGCGAGAACGGCGGGATGACAGTTTCTGGAGTTTGAAATGATGGTTTTTGGCAGTTTTAGGCAAGATTTACTCCCTATAAACTTCTGAATTTGATCCTTAAATTCGTATTACCCCAAAAACAAAGTGAAACTCCACCAAAT
>JXCR01061219.1:126918-147998 GCA_002079205.1 Phalaenopsis hybrid cultivar
TTTTTAATTAAGCCTAAATGTTCATTAGGGCCAAAATATTCAAAATTACAATTTTGCCCCTAAGGGTCCAAACNGGCATGCCCGCTTCTCATAATCCACAGTTTACTTAAAACGACTCTTTCGCGTTTATTATATTAATGATTAAAGGGATCAATTATTCATTAAAAATATTAATTTTATGAAGTTATGAACCACTCAATTTCAATCAAATTGTTAATTTCGATATTATTTGTTGAGTGAACAAATTATTAATTTTTGCAAAAGAAAAATTAAAAGCGGGTCTTTTTTATTATTATTTTTATTTTTTTAAAGCTCGGCTTAACTTGCAGTTTGGTTTTGGAGCAGCAGAAGGCGAGAAAATATTAGTTCAGTGCTCTAGATTATTAGGAGTCTAATAAAGAGGTGTCACGTGTAAAGTTGACTCATCACAATAATACACTGTGATTGGTCCACTTTACACGTGTCGCTCCCATACAGGACTCTGAATGCATCCGAATTCCTGACTTAATATTTTCTCACAGAAGGGTCATTCAGTAAATTTGCTAGCTTTCTGTTAGTCATCCTAATTTATTGATTACTTTTTAATAAGAGACTTCCCAGGCAAAATGCTTCAGCAGTGTCGAGAGCAAATTACTTGCTCAAAATAGCAACACATTTTACCAAAAAACGAAAAGACAATTTTATAAAAACTTTTTTTTTTCATAAGATTAAGGGTCGGCGGTTTGGGGCAGCTTATTTGGTGCGGCGGCGTTTTGAAAACATATCTGACATGTTTGGATAAACTGCGTTTTGGCAGTTTATGCTTTTTGAAAAAGCTGAAAATGGTGTTTTCACAACGCACATATATAGTTGCAGTGACAGCTTTCTGGCAGCGGTCTGACTTCTCAAAAAAAAAAATTTTTTTAATAACTACCGCACCAAGCTTTTCAACAGATTATTTTTAATCAGCTTATCAGCAGATTATTCAATAAGTTGCAGCAGCTATAAATCCAAATTCACCTTAGGGTTGTCAAAATAGTTTGTTGTTCGTAAACAATTCGTATTTGACTTGTTAAGAAGTTTGTGTTTGATTCGTTTATTAAGCACATGAGCTGAACATGAACAATTCATTTGCGTTCAATACATAAAGGAGGGGAACACAAATAAAAATTTGTTTGTTCATTTTCGGCTTGTTTTGACTCAAAATAATTAAATTATCGATATATAATTAATTAGNCCAAAAAAAGAAAAGAAAATTTTATAAAAAACTTTTTTTTTATAAGATTAAATAAAACAAATACTTCGATATAATACATGTGAGAGGATAAGAAAATAGCATTTTTGAAGAATAATAAATTGTGTGATATATTAAATTCAAATTCAATATGTCAATGGCTTCTATAAATCCAAATTAACTTTAGGGTTGTCAAAATAGTTTCTTGTTCGCAAAAAATTCGTATTTGACTAGTTAAGAAGTTTGTGTTTGATTCGTTTATTAAGCAAATGAGTTGAACATAAACAATTCATTTGCGCTCAATATATAAACGAGGTGAACACAACTAAAAATTTGTTTGTTCATTTTCGGCTTGTTTTGACTCAAAATAATTAAATTATCGATATATAATTAATCAGTAGTATTTTTAAATAATTTAATTGATTGCATTAAAAACATTAATTAAAAATAGACAAAAGTATATTGATTATATTTAAATAATATTTTAATATAAACAATAATATTTTAATCTCGTCACAACTTTTAACATCCTATGACTACGTGATTAAGTTTGTCAAAACGGTTATTTATCTGCGAACAACTCATGTTCCGCTCGCAAACCAAATAAGACGAACATTAATATTTTTTTATGTTTGAAATATAAACTAGACGAACATGAGCAGTGAGATTTTTTAACGAGTCGAACACGAGTTTAGCCAAGGCCCGCTCCTGTTCGATTGATTTGCATGCCTAATTGGCGGTAATTTTATATTGTTGAGAAATTAGGGGAAAAAAAACAAAGAATCAACATAAATCCAGAAGAACACTCAGAGATTTACGAGGTTCAGCAAAGATGCCTACATCATTGGGAGCTGAGCGGTGACTTCCCTTCCTTTTCAATATTTAAAAAAGGAGTACATAATACAATATTCAGAATCTCAGAGACTCAGAGACTCACCCAGGTTACAAACATGACCTATATATAACCCTAAAGTACAATATGTAATTATTTAAATTATCCATGTACCAAACCGTGAGGTGTTGCCCCCGCACCCTCAACTCACATAATAAAACTCCCCTGATTGGATAAATCATTCCGCTCCACTCCGCTCGTGGGCTCCGCTCCGCTCCAGTATCTGTCTCATTTATGGTATATGAGTCATACCTAACAAATCTTCACTTTGGCGAATATATAACCCCTTAGGAGAAATATATCATGGAGTTTCTTATGCACTAATGTGGATTGGACCACAACACTTCTGCTGCGCCCTCGCTGATCCCCCCAACCCACTAAATTCCAAGAGACACAACTCTTCAATTTCAGGAGACATCCCTTCATTCCAAGAGACTCCAAATTTTGGTATTATGAGTCATACCTAACAAATCTCCACATTTGCGAATATCCAACCCCTTAGGAGAAATACATATGTATAATAAATCTCCGTCTTGACGAATATCCAGCCTCTTAGAAGAAATATATATGCCTGACAAATCTCCACCTTGGTGAATATTCAACCCCTTAGGAAAAATATACATGCCTGACAAATCTCCACCTTGGCGAATATCCAGCCCCTTAGGAGAAAATATATCATGGAGATTCTTATGCACTAATGTGGGTTGGGCCACAAATCTTTTTTTAAATAATCTCTTAATTAAGATTCTCTTAATTAAGTTTCTTAGAAAAGCAACACAATCTTTCCGAAAAAGGATTGAAATATTCCCTTAATTAAGTTTCCCAGAAAAAATAACATAATCTTTCCGAAAAAGGATTGAAATATTCCCTTAATTAAGTTTCCTTAATTAAGTATTTTCCTTAATTAAGTTTCCCGGAAAAAGGATTTTCCCTTGATTAAACTTTCACAGAAATCATTTTTCTTAAACTTCCAAGAGAAGATCTGTCTTCACTTTCCAGAAAAGCTCATTTTTCATTCCAGAAAAGCTTCGCTTTCCTTATCAGAAAAGCTTCATTTCCGTTTTCCTTCCAGAAAAGCTCCGCCCCCGCTTTCATTCAAGAAAGAAATCTTTCATTTCCCGAGTGCAACAACAGATTTCCTTTTCTTTCCTTTCATGAGTCCTGGAATATCTCTGCGCTAAATTTCCTTTTCCGCGAACTTTCCTTTTCCAATTGATTTTCATTTTCCGCGTCTGCCCTTTCAATTCTGCTCCTCCGACGCTCCCTCTGTCCGCCCAGGAACCTACCTCCCACGTCGAACAACTTCTGCTCCTATGACGCCTGAAACTGTCGCAACCCTTCATCGTCGAACGTGCCAACTATCCGTCGAATTCTGCGAAAGCCTCCCGCGCGAATGCTTGCGTCGACGCAAAACTCCCACGTGAAACTCCTCTTGTGAGATCCTCCGCGAAGCCTGGGTTCCTCCCTCATGTCGCGGCCACGGCGATTCACCAACTCCCGCAACTACAATTCACAAACTTTCTTCTGCACGCTTCTTCTTCCCTGCGCCGACAAAATTTCTCATCTTCTGTCCTAGAACCTGACTCTGATACCATTTGTTGAGAAATTAAGGCAAAGAAAAACAATGAATCGACACAAATCTAGAAGAACACACATAGATTTACGAGGTTCGACAAAGATGCATACATCCTTAGGAGCAAAGCGGCGACTTCCTTTTCAATATTCAAAAAAAGAGTACAACATACAAGATTCTGAATCTCAGATAATCAAAGACTCACCTAAGGTTACAAACAAGACCTATATATAACTCTAAAGTACAATATGTAATTACTTAAATTATCCATGTACCAAACTGCGGGGTGTTGCCCCCGCACCCCCAACCCACGTAATGAAACTCCCCCAATTGGACAGATCATTTCACTTCACTCTGCTCGTGGGCTCTGTTCCGCTCCAGCATATGTCACATTTATGATATATGAGTCATATCTAACATGTATGGATTAATAAGTTAATACCCTCTTTCCCTTATTGGAAGAATTAAATAAAGAGAGGGAAGAGAATGTGTACCGTATTGACAAATTAAGTTGAAAGATGTTAAATCATTTCTTTCTCTGTTAATCAAATATTTAAATTTTGTATTTTGTTAAATTTTGATTTATCCTCGAATCACACCACAAGAAATTGAACATAAAAAATGAGAGAGAGATAAAGTGAACGATAATAAATAGTAAATTGTATTAATCGTGTTGACATTTTCATATATTTTTGGCTAAAATCAGTTATATTTATCATATTTTGTACACAAAATTATCTATCTGTTTATAAGGAAGAGAATACAACACAAAAATATAATATTTTTACACGTGTTAATGGGAGTTGTACACAATATTCTAGATATTTTATTGGTATTAGTTTATCGACTGACTACTTTCTCACGCATTCGATTGAGCTTATATGGCTTCAGCTTGGTAAGGTCAATTTGATCGATTGGGTTGTCGGAGTTGATGATTAATTGAACTCGATTGACATCGGTTCGACATGACTGGTTCAGTCTGTCGAGTTAGTTTGGTTGTTGACCCTGGATGATGATAAGAGAGCCTCTAGATACCCCCAATATGATTAGAGATGCAAAGGAGCTAAATCTTCCCTCGAGTCGGCTTTTTCATGTCGATTGACTTAGAGGTCTCTTTCTCTCATTTCTGACAGAACCACTGGGATTCGGGTCATTCGGTCATCTTTTGTGGCTCGATAAACTTTGGCTTTTGCTCCAATGGTCACATCTGGTCAAATAAGTTGGTCTCTTAGTCTTTCATCATTGATCTCTTTTCAGCTCTTTTTAGTTGTTCTCTCATTTTCTGAAACGACAAATCACAAGATCAACACTGTCACATTTTTCATGCGCAATATTAAATTTAAGATTCATTAAAATTTTTTAATAATAGTTAAAAAAACATTTTTTAAAAAAAATTATTTGCTCTAATAAACTGTTTTACTCTTTCCTTTTTAGGAAACATCGTTTATTTATTTTGTAAATAGTTTGGTTGGAATGCGTATTAAATAGTGATTTCCATAAAATTACATTTTCTTGATAATTCCAACTGATATTTCTAGAATACAATTTTTTTTCTAGAACAATGTTTAGACAAACGTTTTATAAGGCAGAACACAAATCAATAAATCATTATAGAAAAAAGTTTTAAACTGCTTTCAATTTGTTTCATTTTTAAAATCCGTTTATTTTCTCAAAACAATTTTTTTTTAGTTATTTGGGACCGTAGTTTCTATTTTGGTTTAAGGTCTCTACACAACTTTTGTCTCATTTGCATCGTCTCTATCATAATTCTATCTTGAGGAATTATTTATTTTTTATTTTATATAAATTTTTGTGATTAGTACTTCATCAACAAATTCTATCATACGACTTGAATATTAGGCGTGACACAGATCTCCTGACAATTTTTTTACTAAGAAACATTCAAATTTTATCAAAATTAATACAGAGCTTCGATTTCTATAAACTTACAGTCAAATTAACCAGCTCAATGAAACATATCCAATAGTACCAAAATTGGTCTAATATGAATCAAATCAAGCTATGATCAAGCAATTAAACCTACTTCGGAAGCTTTATGAGAGAATTTGGAACGTAAAATCTGGTAAGCTTATAGTCGAACCGAGCATCTTGGAAAGACGAATTCAACGAGTCCAATAATGTTCAATTTCAACATCGTTAAGACACTCAAATGTTCATTAAATGTTGTCTGATCGAAGGAACCTCTCTTGTTTGTTCAATTAAAGTGGTTTAGATTCTTTCATTAATTACAGTCGGGACTCTATAAATAGAGCACCACCCCCTCTTGAGAGAAGAGAGACGTGGAGCATGAAGTTTGAAGAAAACCGAAGCTTGGAGAAGAAGTTGAAGTCCCGCATCACTTCTGCACAGACGATACACTGCTCTTCGACAAACTCCTACTGTCATTTTCGTCTGGTCAACTTCGGCCTCCTCCTCCATACGACCAAGTCATCTCGTCATTGCCTCCAGCCAACTCGAGTCGTCGTCACCTTCAGCCAAGTTTTACTATTGTCGCTTATAGCACCTTCAGCCATCATCGCCTCTGACGACCGTCATTGTCAGCCTTCGTCAACCATCATTAGCTGACTCGTACTCCTTGGGCAAAGTAACCTACAAAGCAACACCATCATATGAGACTTCGTGAAGACCATGAAGATGGTGCATTGAAGCCTCAACTATTGCTCCTCCTTGTGGCAGCTCCCTACCACAGAGTTACATGTCCTTCCACGCACCAACATTGTAGCTCAAGAGACTACGTAACCCATTCCCGCTTGTGGAATAAGGAACTATATCTATAATTATCAATTTATAGTGGATCTCTTCAAATGGGTTAGACCCAAATTTTTTTTTCTCTTTTCGGTTTTTTTGAATAAAAAATCTTCCGGTATTTCTGCACATCATTTCCTTTACCTGAGTGTGTGTTGGGTTTTAGTGCAACACTAAGACTTTAATTCACCACTTGACCATCGTGACTTCTCTTGCACACTTTAGTTTGGCATTGTTAATGAGAACAAACAATCCCACCACTAAATAACTTTCGAGACTTTTTTCATGGCCACCAGACGCAACAATCAAAACAACAGTACATCCTGCTCCAACACCCATCATTCTAGAGGGCAGTGATGTAACCAAAAGCGTCAGGCCTCCACATCTTCCTACCCTAGAAGGAGTTTCCTTTCTAGCAAAGGTGTCTAGGATCATTTTTTGAAAGAGCGAGTACGCAAGATGGAGGAGTCTCAACTGGAGATTCTATAGCTCCTCCACGAGGTTCGACGATCGCTACCTAATGGAGCTTAATTAGCACAAATTCTATAGCAGCATGAAACATGTCGCTCTAAAATAATCGTACCAAAGTCCTTCCAACAAAAAAAACCTTTCCTTTGTCGAGTCGAGATGCTGACCTCTTGAATACTACAAGTTCTTCTCATATGTCCCACACAACTCCCTGGCACTGCCTCGCTTTGCCTCCATTCCTGACAATGTTATTCGCGACGAGCTGCGATGTCTAATCTAAGAAAAGTTTCCTTTGAAGAATATGGATTAATTTCCCGCTCACCGTAATTTTCAAGAATCCTCACCTTTGGGGGAGGCAGTTCTCCAACACTTCATCCCAGTGGGTTTCAAGCTACCGAACGTCAAAATCTACAAAGGGGTAACTAATCCCTACGAGTATGTTGACCGCTACCAAACCATCTTGCACATTCAGCGTGCATCCATTGCACTATATGTCAAGTATTCTTGGCCACTCTCAAGGCTCATGCTCACACCTAGTTCTACTCTCTTCTGGTGGTCACTATCAACACTTTTAACGAGTTTGCCATACTATTCGTGGAGCAGTTCATGACGAACTGGCGAATCAGCATGGATTCATTCCATCTCCCAAGAATTCACTAAAATGAGGGAGAGGCGCTCAAGAACTGCTTCCCCATGTTCTCTACTGAAGCCCGGCAGATCTCAAGAACGAATCCAGAGTTGTTGAGGTGGGTCTTCATTTAAGGGCTCCGCCTAGGACCTTTATACTCGCCACTGATGTGAAAGACAGTCCACTATTTTACCAACCTTGTTCACCATGTCAAGGCCCAAATCACTCCACACGAGGTCGTTAATGCATACAGAGAGCTTTTCAAGCAATTCAGGAGAAAGCGTAAAGATAACGAAGTAAGACACCAATCAATCCTCGTAGCGGAGAAAACTTAAAAAACAGAGGAAGCGTGACCTCCATCCCTGACATGCAAGCCAACGAAGTGAGCATCAACCCAAGATGAAGCCATCTTCGATGGACCCAATCATCTCCTTCCTCTGAGATGGAACAATACCCCGATAATGCTGTTGCGCCAGTTCACCTCCGACACATGGGTTTAGGGTTTAGGGTTCAACTTCATGAAAAAGCAGAAGTCCCGCATCAGTTCGCATCAATGATATACAACCCTCCGACCAACTTCGGCAATTGTCAGCTTTCGATCAACTCCGGTTTATGTCATCCTCCGACCAATTCAGGCCATCAACGCCTCCGACCAACTTAGGTTGTCATCACCTCCAACCAACTCTAGCCACCATTGCCTCTGGCACCTTTGGCTGCCACCTTTGGCCACCATCAAACATCATTAGTTGGCGCTTACTCCTTGCTACAAAGTAACCTTTGAAACAACACCATCATCTTGGACGTCGTGCCGACCTTGAAGACGGTGCATTAAAGTTCCAACTATTGTTCCTTCTTGCAGCGGCTCCCTAACTCGAAGCTACCTGTCCTCTCACACACTAACATTGTAACTCGGGTGACTACATAACCCTTTCGCTCTTGTGGGATAAAAAACTAAATTTGTAATAATTAATTTATAGTGTATCTCTTCAACTGGGTCTGACTCGGTGATTTTTGGATTTTTCACGTAAAAAATCTTCTAGTATTTTTGCCAAACATTTATATTATCTGAGTGTGTGTTGAGTTCTCATGCAACACAAAGAAGTTAATTAATCACTCTACCACCGCGAATTCTCTTACCCACATCATTGATGATAAGCTTCTATAATCAAATCTCTAAAACGGTGCGGCTACACAAAAAACCGTTGCTTGGTTTTATTGCAAAAAAAAAAAAAAATTATAGTTCATACCCCAGTTTCTAAAGATTGTTTTCCAAGCCATAGATTATAACCCTCCCAAATAGATGATCCTTAAAGCGCTGTTTTCCATTAAAGAGCTTTTAAACAAATAAATAAATAAAAAAAAACATATTAATAATATAGCAGTGGTCCTAAACGCTCCATATATATAAACAACAACTAAACTATTATAACNTAAAAACATATTAATAATATAGCAGTGGTCCTAAACGCTCCATATATATAAACAACAACTAAACTATTATAACATAGCAGCGATTAAAATTTCTGTTACTAGCAACTGATAAAACATAATCAATGATAAAAACACTTTCATAAGCATTCTTAGCATTTATGAGGAGTAAAGCAGCAGAAGACGAACATGCTAATATGCCAGCCGTTGAAGATGATAGGGCAGCATGAGATAGAGGAGGCCTATTAATTTAAAGGCAAGCGAGTCTTATCCATGTAGCTTTTGTCTTGCAGTTCGTCTCCAAGTCAGAACTTTAAACATGCTCCTCGGTAGACTTGGATGATTATTTTTCTTTAGAATATGTCTTTATTTAAATTTTTTTTATAGGTATCTATTTTAACAGTAATTATATGGGGGCATTTACAAACATGCCACTCAATTCTTATGTATTTACATATCTAACATTTAAATTTTATTTTCTTACATTTATATCAGTCAAATCTCTTACATCACGTAAAAATACCACTATTTTAACTTTTAAAGAGTGAAACACATATTTTTATGCATTAGTATGGTCTGTTATACAAATTGTAGGTGTTAGATATATAAATGCACAAGAATGAGAGGCAAGTGTTTGAACATTCCTAAAATAATTAAATGTACGTTGATTTTATTTTTGTTGGACATCCCTTAATCCAATAGTAGCTTCAATCTATAGGGGCCCCCAATGACTGTCAATTATCAATAATAACGATCGATAAAATGATAATGATGATAGTGCACTGAAGACCACAAATGAAGGGCGGGCTATGATAATATTTAATTTTAAATATGTATTGATTTATTATTAAAGCAAAAAAATCAGTTAAAAATATAAATCATAATTACATATTTATAACAAAAATAAAAAATGATTCTAAATAGATCCAAAATTTGTATATTAAATAAATAATATTATTAATAATAATACAACTCCGGTACAGTATTGTGACATGTTTATCTAATTAATTATGCATAGTATGCAAAATACGTTCTTTATAATCACAGCAACACACTTAACAAACATTCAAGTACAAAAATGCATTCATAGAGCTGCTAAATTCAAAAATTATGTTATTCAAATATCGAGCGTAGGCATAAAGAACGATGCTACTTATCACAATGGGATCATTATACAAACCAAGAAGTAAATTGCACAGTTTAGAACTTTTGAAGGTTAATTAAGGGTCTGTTTGGGGCAGCTTATAAGTGCGTGCGGCGTTTTCAAAACGTCGCCGTACCTTTTGGTTCTCTCGTTTTGCCAGCTTATCTGAAACTGTGTTTTGATTTTTACACTAAAAGCATACGTGAGGGTCGACTCGCGGCCGGCCTGCGGGCCACATTTCAGCATAAACAGCTTATCCTGAAACGCACAAGCTGCCTCAAACGGACCGTAAGTAAAAAAAAAACTTAAAGCTTTTACTGAATTGCTCTGAAGTCATTAGCATATTTTGGGAAATGGAGGAAACCTTATACTTCTACTTGCGCTTGATTAAATTGAAATCAAAGCCACACGGCAAAGTAGGATTGCACTTATTCCAGAAGAACAGAATAAAATATTTAAACCTAAGCACCTAGAAAAATATAGAGGAAGCATCAAGAGTTAATTTCCAAGGTGCATTAAATATTTCATTATAAGTTCGAGGAAGATTTACGTACATGTCACTCAATTCTTATGCATTTATATTTCTAACTTCTAAACTTTATTGTTCACATACATAAGCAACATATTCATGAAACAGTATGCTAAATTTTAAAAATTAAAATAGTGATATTTTTAATGTGCTACAAATAAATTGGAATAAAAATGAAAAATATAATTTAGATGGTTAGATGTATAAATGCATATGAATTGGGTGGTATGTATGTAAATTGTTCTACGTAATCTATTCCAGCACAACATCTTGCTATTTCAATATTCATAAAAATAAGATAGCCAGATTGGAAAATTTGCCTTTAGAGGTTGTTTAGTATTCTATTTTTAGTAGGATTTAGTCTTAATTTCATTTAAATATTGCCAACAAGAGTTCATGGGCCATTAAATTCTACAATTTTAATAATTTTTTTAGAACGCACCCTCAAATCCAACCCCTCTTTTTTTTTTTCAATTAAAACCCTATAAATCTGAGAAATTAAATTTAACATTTATTTAAATACAATTTTCTCAAATTCTTTCTGATTTTCTCGTTCTCGTGCTCTTTCTTTTCACGAAGTAAATCCAAATTTACTAAATATAATTATGAGACAAATTTATTTCATGATCACTCTCCCACTCCTCCAAAATTAAATCTAAATTTATTAAATTTGATAAATTGTAATCTACAGGTGTGTTTGGAGCAGTTGCAACTTACTGAATAATTTGTTGATAGACATATTAAAAATAATCTGCTGATAAGTAGGGACGGTGACTATTAAAAATTTTTATTTTTTTGGAAGAACCAGATCGCTGTCAGAAAGCTGCAACCGCACCTAGATAGGCGTGGTGTGAAAACACTGTTTTTAGTGTTTTGAAAACGTATAAGCTGCCAAAATATAATTTACCCAAACAGATCAAACACATTTTCAAATCGCCACCGCACCAAATAAATTGCCCCAAACTGGCCCTAACTTACCAAACTTCCCTCTCATCAATTTCATACTAGAACAATATTTAGCAAAAATCAACCTTTCCAAAATGAGAATAGGATAACTTTTATTGGTATTTATGTAATTCTCCCTTTTGAAAAATTAACCCTCTCAAAATTTAATGAAGTACTACTCGCGGCCAAACAACCCTACATTTTCTTCGCATTTTGCCATTCTCTGCTCTGCGTCTTCTTTCTCTTGGGACCAAAGAGTGCCTGCTTGGATAAAACATGGTCATGGAGCTTAAGCCCGGCATGTCCGCATGGTAATTAACATGTGTGTTTGGAACAGTTGCAACTTACTGAATAATTTGCTGATATAATTATTAAAAATAATATTCTGATAAGCAGAGACGATGACTATTAAAAATTCTTGTTTTTTTGGAAGAACCAGATCGCTGTCAGAAAGCTGCAACCGCACCTAGATAAGTGTGGTGGGAAAACACTGTTTTCAGTGTTTTGAAAACGCATAAGCTGCCAAAATATAGTTTAACCAAACAGATCAAACACATTTTCAAATCACCACCGCACCAAATAAATTGCCCCAATCGGGCCCTAGCTTACCAAACTTCCCTCTCATCAATTTCATACTAGAACAATATTTAGCAAAAATCAACCTTTCCAAAATGAGAATAGGATAACTTTTATTGGTATTTATGTAATTCTCCCTTTTGAAAAGTTAACCCTCTCAAAATTTAACGAAATATTGACTTCACAGCTACTCGAATACTACTCGCGGCCAAACAGCCCTACATTTTCTTCGCATTTTGCGATTCTCTGCTCTGCGTTTTCTTTCTATTGGGACCAAAGAGTGCCTGCTTGGATAAAGCATGGTCATGGAGCTTAAGCCCGGCATGTCCGCTATCGTTANATATTATAACATAGCAGCGATTAAAATTTCTGTTACTAGCAACTGATAAAACATAATTAATGATAAAAGCACTTTCATAAACATTCTTAGCATTTATGAGGAGTAAAGCAGCAGAAGACGAACATACTAATATGCCAGCCGTTGAAGATGATAGGGCAGCATGAGATAGAGGAGGCCTATTAATTTAAAGGCAAGCGAGTCTTATCCATGTAGCTTTTGTCTTGCAGTTCGTCTCCAAGTTAGAACTTTAAACTTGCTCCTCAGTAGACTTGGCCACAAATGAAGGCGGGCTATGATAATATTTAATTTAAAAAAAACAAAAAAATGTCTCAAAAAATATTTTGAATAATTTTAAATATTATTTGATTTATTATTAAAACAAAAAAATCAGTTAAAAATATAAATCATAAATACATATTTATAACAAAAATAAAAAAATGATTCTAAATATATCCTAAATTTGTATATTAAATAAATAATATTAAGAATAATAATAAAACTCCGGTACAGTATTGTGACATGCTTATCTAATTAATTATACATAGTATGCAAAATACTTTCTTTATAATCACAACAACACACTTAACAAACATTCAAGTACAAAAATGCATTCACAGAGCTGCCAAATTCAAAATTCATGTTATTCAAATATCGAGCGTAGGCATAAAGAACGATGCTACTTATCACAATGGGATCGTTATACAAACCAAGAAGAAAATCACACATTTCAGAACTTTTGAAGGTTAATTAAGTAAAAAAAAACTTAAAACTTTTACTAATTGCTCTGAAGTCATTAGCATATTTTGGGAAATGGAGGAAACCTTATACTTCTACTTGGGCTTGATTAAATTGAAATCAAAACCACACCGCAAAGTAGGATTGCAGTTATTCCAGAAGAACGGAATAAAATATTTGAACCTAAGCACAAAAAAACCAATCTAGAAAAATACAACATGATTTTATTTGGAAAGCCCTGATAATGGGAGGAAGCCACAACGTCACACCACCAATAAATTTCCAACATGAAATTTAGAAATGTATATAATATTCACTCAGACCTCTCAACGATAGATGAAACTAACAGGACTTCGCTCCAAACATTCCTCTTGATCTCATAAGAGAAATGCACGTTGAAAGCCTCTTCCTTAACCCTTTTCTTCATCAAGAGAAACCTGTGGAGATATCGCATGTGAGATATCAACAACTTCGCCGCTAAGGCTTTAAATCAAATTGGAGAGCCAATTGCATTTGGCACACCCCGCACCCCTAGTGGGTGCGAGAGTGCCGTGCTCTCTATAAACGAGTGCATTGGCGCTCGGATAGCAGTGCACTGGCACTGCAAACCCAGGATGGACGTGTTGCGCCCTATTTTGTAAGGACAAGTGCGTTGCGCTCAAAACATTTCGTGTTATTTGGTAAGCTTTCTTGAGGTTGTGGGTGCTCTTCTAGGCTTCAGACATCAATAATCTCCCACTTGGAGGTTGAAAACACCCAACACCTGCCACTAGATCTGCACCTCCATATGTATCAACTACATAGTCACATTTTGTGGTGTGACTCACCCACAGTCTCAACCTTCATGGACTCAAATTGAAGCCAAGTACAACTCTTGTTTCTCGATATTCAACATATTTGTCAAAATCTTTTCAAGATTTCAATATGTTTTTATCTTTTCCAAGAACAATTATCCATCTTCTAAGAGAGAGCATATAAAATTCTATCTTAGTTGAATGTGTTTTGTTCTGCATAAAAAACAACATTCTTAGTAGGATGAATTGCACTCATACTGTCATTATGAAACTTTTCAATCCCCTGATCCTTGCCTAATTATGTTATAAATCAATGTAGTCAAATCATCTCATTACTAGCCTCACTCATAGCAATTTATTCGACATTTGTAAATATAGTGCAACAATGTTATGCTGCTTAGAAACTCAACACACCGTTATGTTTTCCAAAGTGAAGATATACCCATTTATACTTCTTATACCATCAAAGTATCCTGCCAGATTTGAATTTACAAATTCTTATATTCTGATCATTGCACTTCTATAACAAAGTATCTTATTGATTGTTCCTCTCAAATATCTGAAAATCAATTTGTTGTTGGTGTTGGATGTACCTCATAACATCGAGACACTTCAATCTCGGTCCCACGAATCTTTGCGGGACTATGAGACAGGATCACGAGAGAAGAATCGCGATCCTATGTGTGGGATGGTAGGGGTAGATCGCAAATCCTCATGATCCAAGGTTGCTTCACATGCCTTTCACACTTGTCTTCTTTTGAAAATTCCTTCTATCGGATTCTTCTTACCTCTCCACTCTCGTTTCTTTTGTGTAGAAGTTGGAGGCTATAAATAACTATCCCCTGAGTGTGTGGGAGGCAACAAAAATTGCCTTCTATATCATGTGTGGAGTTTCTTTCCTCTTGTTAAGGTTGTAACATATGACAAGTGGCGCTTTGGTTGTATCACGCTCCTAGTTGGCGTTGTAAACTTCAAACTCCTTCACTACTTCTCACCAATCCCTTTTCCCTACCACTGAACCAACCATCTAATAGCCCCACATTCTTCCACGATTCTACCACCACCCCTACTTCCTCCACGATCTTGCCTTCCAATCCAACTACAATCAGCCACAAACAATCCATTTATTATACTACATAGTTTACTTTCTATATTACACCACATCCCAACTAGTTCCAATATCACTACTCCACCGCTTCCTAATGATGCTTTCTTAGATTGCTTATGTACCAGGTGACCACTCATATTGTATATGCAATACCTAGTAAAGTGTAATTCATAAAATACATCAGACTTCAAGCTATTGAAAAATACAGAATTCTCTCCATATGTGCTTGCTCTGATTTAAACATAAGTGATAGATCATTAGATAGCTTGAAGTGACTACATAAGGGGGTACAAACTGACCATTTTTTTTCCTTTCTCTTTTTTATTTTTAAATGAGTCATCAGTTTTTCCATCATCATATACTTTCTTTTTTCAAATAAGTTTCTCTTCTGGATCATGTGAATGGTCAGGATAAGAGAGAAACCAGAAAAGTCTGACATATGACAAAGATGGCAAATAAGAGAGAATGTGGAGAGCCTACGTGCAATAAAACTTGCAAGGGTATGTAAAGTATATCCGCCCAAACAAGATTGGGTGGAAGTAACTTGCACCAATAAGCGCGAAAGAATACTTATGTAAACTACCCACAACCAGAGATTTAGGAGTGTTTGCCAATTCTGGGGTGTTGAGTGCTCCCAAGGGTACATATCCCAATTGGTTAATTACATCTTGGGGGTTGCTTGAGAATACTCTTGTGGTGGTCCTTGTCGAGGTTTATTTTCCCTTCGACACGGGGCATTTAAATACCGTGCTGATTCGAATGTTTTGGTATGTTCAAATAATCAAGCATGTCAACGAAAGTAGTAAACTACCTCCAAAGGTAGAAATATAATTTTTACGATGGGTTTGAGTATTCAAACCAAGAATAATATTGAATATATGCACTAGTCTGCGTTATAAAACTGACATGACACTTCTTCTATCTAATCTGAAGATTAAATAGAGTTTAGATTAGTTCAGGGTTCTTCATCTTTCTGTAAGGGCAAACCCAACATGTGGGTTGTATACTTGCCGAAATGACAAGGATGCCACTGAAAAGTAAGAGAAATGGAGGTTCAACTACAATGTTGTAAAGACTCTTAACGAGAGGACTTACACCCCGTCTAGGTCAAGGAGTCTTTTAAAGACCTGAGTGCACCAAACAACCACATAAGTAGAAAGCTATGTTGGGCCAATCAGGTTGGAGAAGCACGAGAATTCTCATCGGGACATGCAAATAATGCAGTTATCTAGAGAGATCCTTATATATTATGAAGACTTTATTGTACAACTTGGGTGAAGACCATGCTATGCAACCTATTTTAAAATCGGTCTGAAGTCCATGCAGGAAAGTAAGAATAGGTTTTGAAAATCCTAACAATTTTAACCCTAAGCTTTAGATTATCTCAATCTTTTATGATTAGTATTTTTTTAGTAGAAAATTTATAATTTTAAGGTACTTAACGAGCATTGGTTATAATTTTCATAACATCTAAGATCATCCAAAAAAAAAGAGGGAAAATAATCTAAGCATGCAAACATGCCAGAAAAGCAAGAAAACAAGACAATTAAAATAATAAAAAGACCATCACCGCAGGGCTAGCAATATATCCCAAAAAATAAAATGACAGCCGTCCTCCGCATATACATGCATGTTCCTAATTTTATACATAAATTAATATTAAAATTAAGGTACGAGATACAAGCAAACAACTCCAGATCCCGCTGGGCCTGTCTGGCACCTCAGAATTCGTGCTTATACCTTATTTCTAGTATAGACTCTTCTTAGAACTCTAAAAAGTATAGAAGAAAAAAAAAGGACTCGACATGTAGGAAAATAATGTCAACGAGAAAGCCGATAAAGCATGCAATGTGATTGGCCCATGCCTGGTGAGGGAGATAAGCAGAGCCTGCATAAAATGGTTCGTAATAATCATTACATTATTCCCACTCTTTTTTAATACTTGTGAGCGTACATATATATGACATGACTATCTACAGAAGACCACCCTAATGTACTACCATGCATATCAAAATAGACACGCACAAACACACCAAAAAGCATAAAAAGTGACACATGAATAGATCAACTCAACAATAATGACCCTACACAGAGGCGGTTGTTCGGTGATGGCAGCCTGATGGTAACAAAATTGACCTGATAACAATGAGCCTTAACGTCAGTCGGGTATCTGTGGTTCAGTGGCAATGGTAGCCCGACTACCATGCATGATTTGGGCTCACTTGAGGTCATATCAAATCATTTTTGATGTCATTTGATTTGTTTCACTAAGATATTTTATTTGATCATAAATTGGAGTGTATGCATTTCAAATTTTGATTTTTTTAAGCTTTATGTTCAAATATATATCGAGATTTATGCGAATTAATATGTTTTTTTAAAGAATGTATCAATATGCATTTTCATGGAAGTTGAGATCCTTCAAATTTGTTGAGGTTCTGTTGTTATCACAAATGTCATCATAAATAAATAATTATGTGTTTCAAAAGAAAATTTAGAGACTACTTCAATTATTTTTTTGTCCGTATTGAGGAAGCATCAAGAGTTAATCTCCAAGGTGCATTAACTATTTCATTATAAGTTCGAGGAAGATTTACATACATGTCACTCAATTCTTATGCATTTATATATCTAACTTCTAAACTTTATTGCTCACATACATAGCACCATATGCATGAAACAGTACGCTAATTTTTAAAAATTAAAATAGCGATATTTTTAACGAGCTACAAATAATTTTGAATAAAAATGAAAAATATAATTTAGATGGTTAGATGTATAAATGCATATGAATTGTTGGTATGTATGCAAATTGTTCTACGTAATCTATTCCAGCACTACGTCTCGCTATTTCAATATTCATAAAAATAAGATGGCCAGATTGGAAAATTTGTGTTTAGAGGATGTTTAGTATTCTATTTTTAGTAGGATTTAGTCTTAATTTCATTTAAATATTGCCAACAAGAGTTCATGGGACATTAAATTCTATTATTTTAATAATTTTTTTAGAACGCACCTTCAAATCCAACTCCTTTAGATTTTTCATTTTATTTTCAATTCAAATCCTATAAATCTGAAAAATAAAATCTAACATTTAATTAAATACAATTTTCTCGCATTCTTTCTGATTTTCTCGTTCTCGTGCTCCATCTTTTCACGAAGTAATCCAAATTTACTAAATATAATTACAAGATGAATTTATTTCATCATCACTCTCCCGCTCCGCAAAAAAAAATCTAAATTTATCAATTTGATAAATCGTAATCTATAGGTATGTTTGGGACAGTTGCTGATATACTGATTAAAAATAATCTGCTGATGAGCAGATACGATGACTATTAAAAATTTTTATTTTATTGGAAAAATCAGATCGCTGTCAGAAAGCTGCAACCACACCTAGATAGGTGCGGTGTGAAAACACTATTTTCAGTGTTTTGAAAACGCATAAGCTGCCAAAATATAGTTTACCCAAACAGATCAAGTGCATTTTCAAATCACCACTGCACCAAAGAAACTGCCCCAATCGGGCCCCAGCTCTCCAAACATCCTTCTCATCAATTTGATAGTTGAGCAATATTTAGCAAAAATCAACCTTCCCAAGATGAGAATAGAATAACTTTTATTGGTATTTATGTAATTCTCCCTTTTGAAAAGTTAACCCTCTCAAAATTTAAGGAAATATTGACTTGACAGCTACTCGAATACTACTCGCGGCCAAACATCCATACATTTTTTTCGCATTTCGCGATTCTCTGCTCTGCATCTTCTTTCTCTTGGGACCAAAGAGTGTCTGCTTGTATAAAGCATGGTCATGGAGCTTAAGCCCGGCATGTCCGCTATCGTTACGGGCGGCGCCTCCGGCATTGGTAACCACACATTTCTCTCTCTATGCTCCCCACCGCCCATCCCTACCACAACCCCTGTTTTTCTTATCATTTAGGTCAAAGAAGTGGAATTCCTTACTGCGATTATTTGTCTGCTCGAAATCTAAGAAAATCTTCTTAGAGTTTGAGCCTGTTATTGCGTGCTGTAATTTTCCGCTTACTAGTTAAGCATCGAGTTTGAATCCATAACTCCCATGATCAAATTAAACCCAATTTGATTGAATTGGTAAATCACAAGTCAGTTGATATAACCCAACCATCTTCAATTACATACATCCTAATCACCCATATAACATAATAACAGAAAGAAAAATCTTCTACCAGCTAGTACTTTAGTTGGATATGGTCAATTTAGCAATGTGTATGAAGACGTTCAATTTCAAAGACATCCTTTTTGGAGTTGTGTTAGTTTTTGTGAGGTTCTATAGAAAGAACCTTTTGTTGATATTGTTGATGATGTTGATGTTCTACCCCTCAATCTTTCCCTCGGGATACAGTTCCTATTTTCACCACTTCTTTGAGATGAATTTCCCATTCGCCATTCTTCTTTAGAATTTTTTTTGTTAGTTTTGTAATATAGTTGAAGATTTTCAGTTATTCTTTCTACTGCACTTTAACTTTCTGGAATGTTGTACTTTTGTAATCCAATGGAATTGATTCAACTCAAGAAAAGTACTTCTAGCTATTGTTTTGGGGTCTTAATTTGTGTCCAAAATGACCATATTTAGTCAATTTTGTATGTGTTTTGTAATTGTTTGTTATAGTCAGTTATATAGGGTAAAATGTTTATTTATAATTTTTGATATGCTTGGCATATTATTAATTTTAATAGGGTTAGAAAGTTCATGATTTTATGGTTGCTATCATAAATTGTAGGCTGAGGCTGCATTTTAGATGGCCGATAATAAAGAAATGACTCCTTTAGCATCCATTATCGGGGATTGATTCCTCCCTTCCCATAGCTTTTCATATGCACTATTTTACTCTATTTAAGATATTCATTCTTCTAATCTTCCCAACATCAATCTTCTCTTTACGTCCGCAATTCTCCCTCAACATCAATTTTTTCCACAATTTCCACTCATACGGCCCTGCTTGTTACCGGTTTGTCCGCAAAATCAAAATTGAAGACAACTAAGATGGTTGGAAGCTCTGTAGATTGCTGCAAATGGAGGCAAGGGATGTTGTCAGCTTATTGTTGCAGAAGAAAAAAAGCAGGAAGGTTGTCGAGCTATTTTTGGAGAAGGAGAACCACAGGTTGCTTATAGGAATAATAGAGATCAGGGAAAATTCAGGAATCCAGTAAATTCATGCATAATAATATTCTGGACATGCACAAACATAATTTCACTGAAATAAATCATTAAAAGAAGGGAAAAGAAATTATGATTTGCACAATCATAGTAGTTCATCTTTTTCTTCAACACGAACAATGCGTTTTTAATGACTCTAAACTCTTGGATTTTCATCAGTGTCTATCAAGAAATATGGTGGAGTTGAACCACTAATTCTTTTTTGTTGTCTTGGTATTTTCTAGAGTCAACGTTTCACTTCATTTTTTTACAGTAAGTACTCATTAGTGATAAACTAAATACCATTTTAAAAATCTAATGACATAAAGTATAGGTAAGGTTACCTCTCTACCAGTGGATTTTTGTACGTAATGACAGCCAAACTGACCAATCACTGATGACTTATAAGAACTTGTCCTAGTTATCTCCCAGGAAATTTAAATGAACTCATTACATTATATTTCACATCAATATNTGGACGATCGACCGCAGGTCGAAATTTTGTGAAATTTGAATTTCGATGCGTTTTGACCCGATTGTCGACGACGCCGTTCGAGCGACCCTGGATGACGAAACGGACTGCGCCAACGCGTCCGGAACGTCGATTTTGCCCGGGGAGGACACCNCATTGTTCACCTAGACAGAGGCTACAACATATAAAAATTTAGAGTTAAGGTATTAATTCCATATGAATGGAGAATTGAAAAACCCCTAACCCAAATTTATTTTTAAAAAATAATTTATGCATCAAATTAATGTGAAAAT
>JXCR01061219.1:165202-179925 GCA_002079205.1 Phalaenopsis hybrid cultivar
GTCTTTTTTAATATATATATATATATATATATATATATATATATATATATATATATATATATATATATATATATATATATATACTCTGGACATTTTAGTTCCACCTGGGGAGGATACTACTAGAAAGGAGGCGTCTGTTGCCCCTGAGAACCCCCCATGACAAGCTTTCTCTAATGTGTGAGCTAAGGTAAATTTTTGTGTTAGAATTGTTTATTAAAATTTTATATACATTAAATTGATATATATTTAATATGTTAAAATGAAATTATGTTAAATTGAGGTTAGGCAGATTAACAAGAAAACTTTGCGTGCGAGTAAGAGAGGAGATCAATTTTGAAGCTTATGAGGTAAATGTTAAAGCTTATATTATTATTAGAATAATGATATATTTAGTTAATTTGTTTTATTAAAAAAACTCATTCGATTAAGAAGTATGGAAGAAGTCTATTTAGAATTGAGATTAGTAAAAAATTGACGAATTAGTGAAGTGGAGGATTAAGAGTGCGTTTGGGGTGGGGCTTATTCATAGCCCTCCTGTTTGGGAATTACGTTTTACAAGATTTTCTCGAATAACTTTGCGTGCAATCCACGTTTCATTTGCTCGAAAGACAAAATAAGCCCTGCGTTCGCTTCCTTCGGCTCTAGCGAATCGCCCGACCACCTCGTTCGCCCTGGCTTGCTTCCTCGTGCGCTCACACGTTTGCTCACTTCCTCCTCGTTCCTTCGCTTCCTCCTCGTTCCCTGGCTTCCTCCTTCGCTTCCTCCTCACTGGAATATTATATGTGAGTTTTTTTTTAATTTTATAGTTATTTATTTAGATTTTTTGGATTGTGTTATGGTGAGGAGTATTGATTGATGGTAAAAAAAATGGATTTTGAGATTCAAATACTTGAATTGATGAACTGTGGATGGAGTTTTCTTGTGAAGTTTTGGTTTTGATGATTTTGATTATTAGAGTTTTTTGTAAATTTAAAGATAAAATGCTCATTTTTGCTGAATTATTTTATTTGTTTCAGATTTTTCAGTGGTTTTAGTGGTGGATTTCTTTATCGATCAATTAATTTATTTGGATCTCTTCCAGATTCGTGGTGACTTTGTCTAAATATTGAAACTAAGAAAATATGCAAATCAGCTGTTTACAAAACACACAAATCAAACATCTAAACAGCTTATCCAAATCAGGGGCAGAATGATCATTTTTCCAAGATCAATTGTTTTCCAAACTCGCAAACCAAATAGACAGACAACTTATCCGGATCAGCTACTTATCACCAGCTTATCATGATAAACAACTTATCTGAATAAGCTACAGCTGCCCCAAACAGACCCTAAATTAATAAATCTACTAACGATTGAGTTGAGCTATTATATTTTTTAAGTTCAACAATCCTCTTTATTTTAAAATATATGTTTATGCTCATGCGTGCTCTACTTCAAATAGATTTAAATTACAATATACTATTCATATTGTTAGATAAAAAATATATGCTCGATATGCATGATAAGAAAGATATGCATGATATGCAAAACATGCATGATATGCAAAACATGCATGATAAATCGTTGCACATTAGAGTAAGTATGCATATTAGTAGGTGAATCAAAATTTCTTAGAAAAATGTATGCTATGAATGATGAAATAACTTATATATGAATGCTTGTATGTGCATGTTAAGAAGAGATATTTACCCCTTAATGATATATAAAGAGGACGCTAGTGTATCCGCGTCACTAAATCTTGCCTTGCCGAATTGTCGAGGTAACTGTTCTTCTTCACTAGAAACTGTATGGTGGAAATGATTCACTTCCTCTTCTCGATTTGACGAGTCATTGTTGTGGCCATGAGTGACCTCACTTGATTATCTCCTCTTAGAGGCAGCGAGCCTCTATTGCAGTTAGAGCATTTCTCACTGTATATCCTTCATAGTAATATTTTTGATACCTCTTTGCGAATTTCTCCTAGGTGGCATTATGATCTTTCCTCCCGATCATATTTTTGATGGATGTAGGATTGCAAATCAAGCTGGGACAAGGGGCTTAGGTATTGGTGGTAGGTGTCAGGGTGTATTATTGGTGAAGGCAGAAATGTTGGATTTTGAAAATTTAGGATTGGATCTAGCAATTGTAGTAGAAATGATTTAGATTTTTTTTTTGGTGAGGATATTAGGTTAGGTTTTATGGAATCTAAAAATGAAATCCCTAATAATTTAGGATTTGTCGGGCTTTGATACTTAATGATTATGGAATAGCGAGGGAGGGCTAATATGTGGGGTTTATGGTATTTGGAAGGGGATTATTGGGATAAAACTTCTGTTGGACAGTAGGTTCAATGTCGTTGGCGGCCATCTCGGTTCAGAGACGTTCGAGTAGCGAGGAGTTTTCACCACCTATTCTCGAGCAAAATACAAACTCCCATTTGCGAACGAAAGAAGGTACAACACTTCTTAGGGTTGAAACAGTGATTGTAATCTTCAAAGTATTAAAATTAAAATCAAACGTCTTTCAATCAAAAAATAACAACATAAAAGTAGTCGTTCAAATATAATACCTACTTAGAAATTAGAATAAATAAATATAAAATAAATCAAATGGAAGGAAGTATGATGAAGGAAATTCTGGTGGCTCAGAAGGAAATCACGATTCGAGTTGTTTTCGATTTCGCGGAACTGCAAAAATGGGCAGAGACGGGATCGCAGAAATCCCGTCATTACGCTCCCGCATCAGCTGCTCTCACTGTTTTGCTTCTTTTATACTCTCACTCTCATGCTACTCTTACCACTTGCTAGTTGTTGTCGTCTTTCTTAGCTTGCTTGGAATATCGTCCCTTCATTTCTCCACCCTTGCTACTGACGCTAGAAACATTCATTTTTTTTTTACTAAGCTTGGCATGTCACTAGTAGTTAAAGATGGACCTTCTTCTTAATGATTTGAATCATTCTTACCTTATTCAACTGTCTCAAATTGTGAATGACTTGAAACTCATATCTATCATCAATAATATAATCAAGCTCAATTATAACATTTTATTGCTTTTGGTCGAGGTCCTTTTGTTTTTTATTAGTTCATAAGACAAACACTCTTACCTTTGCAAATCTTCTGTGGCTAATGATGACATTAATTTCAAATTTTCCGATCGGTATTTTTTGATTATTTCATTCTCACTTGGATGATCATCAATCTTAAAATTTTGATATTGCCTCCACAATTATGTTTCATGGGACATCGTGGCAATAAAAAGTTTTCTCTATTGCACTTACTCTTGAAAAGAACATCTCAAGATTATATACTTTGTACTTGATCTTTTTCTTTGAAGTGAAATTCATGAAAGTTCTAGCACGTTATAGAATAAATGAGAAGAGTTATCTTGGTACATATCGTATATTATTTACTGAAAGATTTGATAAGCCTTCTTTGATCTAGAGTGGGTAATTGGATGAGTAACAGCCCGAGACAATTGCTGAAACTCTATGTATTGATTTCAATGTCAGAGTGCGAATCCAATCCTTTGATAGAGCCTCTATATACAACTAAGTTTCATGTGAATTTTGGCCAATGCAATGGTAAGAATGGCAATTCTTTCTTGGTATGGTTAGGGACAAGACAATAGATTCTTGCCTGGTGGTCGAGAGTGTTCCGTGGATAATGGCCACCTTGTAAGGATAATTATGGTTGAAACCAACCTGAAACAACTTTATGAGGTTACAGATGCCCATTGGTGGGTCCTTATCCATCTAAAATGCTTGGGGATGGTTGGATTGATTCAAGTTCCTTTAATGGCAATTCCAAGCATTTTTATGAACAAATTTTGGTTCCCAGATTAATGGTATTTGGGTCCAGCACTTGGGTCAGTTCACCCGAAACCTTTTTCAATTGCCGTAGGCTTGCTGGGGTTGGTTGCTAGTGAGCTTAGGGTTCATCTAACTAGGCTTGATTGCAATTGGTTTAGGTTAAGGTGAGTTGAATCCATAATACCTTGAACTAGGTCACTAAGTGGTCCATGTACGTGGTCTTGAATTGACTCGTAATGGTTGATTTGGTTAACAAGGTTATGTTCTTGGGCATTGCTTAGCTAAGCTTGGGTATGTTTGGATTACGTTCAACTTGTTGAGCTCAACATAATCTCAATGGGCTATCAATGTTCTTGGGCTAAATTGTGCATGGTTTGGGTCTTAAAGGTTGAAGAAGAGTTCCTTGTAAGCCTTAGAAGCTTCTAGGCTCATTTAGAACTACTACTTTGAATTCCAAACGTAATTGGTTTCAAATAAATCTAAATGGGCTTTAATGGGCTATTTTGTCAAACTACATTAGACAAAATACTCGAGTGAGTTTGACATGATTAAGTTCATTAGTTTTATTTAAAACCAATATTCGGTTTAATTGGATTAATTTGTTTCTTTAACTCCTTGATTAGTTAAAGTTATGGGTGAAATGCGTTGAGCAAGTTCTTAAGAATTTTATTCAATTATGGTTCTTAATGCACTATTAACTTGCTAAGTTTATTGAGAACCAAATTCTTGAGAAATAGGATTTGATTTGGTTAAGTGGGCCTCCTTGGGCCTGGTCAAAATTTTTTGATTTAGTCTCCTTGACTTAGATTGAGTTAAGTGGGGATTTGAAGGCATGTAAGATGAGCCAAGAAACTTTAGGTTTGATTTTGAGTTCATTGGATCCAAAGGTCCAAAAGGCGTCTAAAATACCTGGGGTCCTAATATAAATTTTGGTTATCGAATTTAGATAACTTTGCTATGGTTCGTCCAACTTTATTTAATGACTTGGAGACCAATTTGAGCTTATCTAAATTCAAGAAAATGATAGTAGTTTGAGTTTAGTTTGAATCTGCTATATATTAGTCAATAAGTGAGCCCTTTAGGCGGGACCTACAAATAGGCTCTTATACTAAGATTTTATCCTAAAGGCTAATGATAGGCTATGAAGAAAGTTTATCAACCTCATTAAAAATGAGGTCATCGCGCTGTTCTTAAATAAGCAATGATGAGTGAAAAAAATATCTCCTTACAATTATGATCTTTGTTGAATTTGTGACTAGACAAACTTTACTTTAAGGTCAGGAATATGTAGCATTTTTTATAGAGTAAATGCATGAGAATTGGGAACATTCCCTTGATATAATACTGTGATTACTGGAGTTATTGGCCACTAGTTCATTGATGGAATAAGATTTATAGGTTTAAAAAAAAATTGACAATGCTTTTCGTGTGATTGACAACTTATGAATTTTTATTCCAGGTTTTAGTAGAATTACTTGAGACTATAAAAGTATAAGTGTTATAACTTATATCAGTTTGATCTAGAGAGCATCAGTTAAAGTACCTTTAGAGTGAATTGAGGAAAGATCTTACTTTTGAGTTTCTTATGAGCTGAACCCTTTTGGTTCAATTAGATAGGCTTGCTCTTTTGATTGGCCATTTTTGTTTCCATTGTAGTGTTACGATTTTTTGTGGAGTTTCCAATATTTTCTTTGATATGCTTTTTCTTCCTGAGGCAATTTAACCCTAGTTTGCTTTTTAGGAAAAAAAACTTATTTTATGTCAAGAAAATTTAATAGCAATTTTTTTTAATAATTATGGTTGTTATGGCCGATGCTTCAGAATTGGGATTGTCTAGCATCACTATTCTTTTTTCTTCTTCAGTTTGTGATACTATCATTAGGCTCCTAGAAGTTGTGAAAGAATAAAAGAAGATGATAGGTATGTTGTATGATTGGCAAGGAAAGCGGGAGAAGGGATGGTTGCTGAATTCCGATGTGAAAGGTGGCGAGGCAGCAAGCCAACAGTGGAGAACAATATATTATTCTGCTGAAACATCAAATTTATGCTGCTAAACAACATTAGACAAGTTTGACGCTGAAGGGGGCATCCGGATGTTTGGGAGAGATCCCCACCTCGATTTTACAGACACATCATTTGAAAGAAATCTAAGTATACAATATTTTGATAGATAAAATCAGAGAAAACATCTCCAAATAACATAACAAAGTCAAAAGTCCCCTAAAACAACCAAATTTACACATACAGTTTTCTAATAGAAAGGCACTTAATTGAAAATAAAGAAATAGGAAGAAAAATCAGAAAAGGAAAAAAATCTGTCCAGAAATTATATTTTAATGGAATTATGAGGTTTAGCTCGCGTACGTTCGCATAAAGCAGCTATTCCACGACATCGTGGAATTCCTATGATCGGGAAGATGAGATTTGCTGATCCCGTGGTCAACAGATTCTCCCGTGTCATAGTCTCTAGCTCGGAGAGACTTCCTCTTTTTTTTTTTTTAAGGTTTCTTGAATTGATTTACCATCATAACAGGGTCATAGCTCTGCTGTGGTTGATGAAGCCCTTCCACAAAATTTATGCTCACGTCCATCCCATACTCTAAAGCACATACGTCATTTCAAAGACTATCTTGGTAGAATAAGTGGCCATCCTGTTTTGGCACAACCAAATTTGGAATTGCACGTAGATGAGTCTTCTCATGAATCAAGTCTCGAGTCATTAAATTTGTAATATACTTCTCCCACTGCTTGTACTCGACAATGCATATTTGATAAAATGTATGTCTGGAGGAACCAAGTTTGGAATGAAATATGTGGCATGCTGGATCACTCTCAATGGCGACCCCAAAGAGGTAAACAATTAGTTAGGATATCCAACAACACCATCAATAGGGGCTGTTTCTTTTATGGTATTATCTCCTTGGACTCTCTACCTTCTAGAATAACCAATGCTAATTCAGTTAGAGTTTCTCTTATAGGCTTAGCTTGAATTACTAACCTTTCTCCCTCATCGACTATAAGTTTATACTCTTTGGCATCTTCATTTTCTCCTACTTCACTATCAATTTCATCTACTACTCCCTGCTCAGTGGAACTTGAAGCACTTCTTGGCTTGGATGAATTTGGGAGTATTGCCTGGCCACACCTGTATTTCGTTTTGGACCGGTTCTTTCTTGGGCAACATACACTGGGATGCTTCTCTAGGTGTACTTTTGTTGCCTGACTATTGAGTTGAACTTTACCTATTAGGTGTGGCTGTCACTCGGTGGCGTCGTTGTTTCTCCACCTTCAAAACTAAAGTCTGTACATCAAATAGAGATCAATACGGCTGCAACTGCAGCTGCACCAAATTCCTAATAGACGAACTCAGTTCTCTAAGGTACCTTGCTATTGTATGCTCCTCCAGTTCCATCAAGTCATATTTCAGTATGAATTGATCAAATTCAACTGTGTACTCTACATAAGAATCTCTTTGGCATAGATGATGGAGTTTAATGAAAATATTCTGTCGGTAATGCAATGGAAGTTATTTGTTTTGCTTCTCTCTTTTCATTTTATATCAGGGGATAAACTTACTTTTTCCTTCCTGTTGTCGAAGATGTTCTCCCATCACAAAGAAGTATTTTTCCTGAGCATGATGACTGCTTATTTAACTCTTGTTCTAAAAAATTTGCTCTACTATTTTAAAACACTCGATAAAATCATTTAGATCCATGCGAATGTTGTGATACGGTAAATCCATCTTTACTTCGTGATCTTAGCTTCTCTTAAATTTCACACTAAATCGTCGAGGTAGTGATTCTTTGTCAATGAACACTGCTCGATGGATGGGATGCACTTCCTTCTTTCAATTTGACGAGTCATCGTTGTTGCTATGGGTGATCTCATCAGATTGTCTCATCTCAAAGGCTATAAGCATCTGTTGTAATTAGAAGATTTTCTCCTGTATATGTTCCATAGTAAGTTCCTGAATACCTTTTTGAGGACTTCTCTTTGATGACATGACGTCCTTTCCTTCCAATCAGGTTTTTAGTGGGTGTAGGATTGCAAGTCAATGTTGGTTGGGAGCTTAGATTTTGGTGGTAGGTGTTGGGGTGTAATTTTGGCGGAGGTAGGAATTTTGGATTTTGAAATATTTAGGATTGATGCAGGAATTGCGGTAGGAAGGGTTTGGATATGAAAATGATATTTTTTTGGGAATTTTAAATTTGGGGAAAGAAAGATAAATTCCTCTAAATCTCGGGTTTGTTGGGCTTTGATACGAGAGGATACCTTTTTAAGGGCTCCTAGAAGGTGTAAAAAAACAAAAGAAAATGATATGTAGGTTGTCGGTTGGGTAAGGAAAGCGGGAGAAGTGATGGTTGGTGAATTCCAACTTGAAAGGCGGCGGGGCAGCAAACCAATGGTGGAGAATGACAAATTATTCTGCTGAAGCAGTCGATCTCTGCTGCCAAACGCCAATAGAGAGCAAGTTCGACACCGAAGAAGGCCTCTAAACGTCCTAGAGAGATCTCCACCTCGATTCTATCGGGTTACAGTCTTACAAACACATCTCCTTAAAGAAATGTAATGATACATCACCCGATAGATAAAAATCGAGAGAAAACATCTCTAAATAACATGACAAAGCTAAAATTTTCTTAAAACAGCCAATATACAAATATATAGTCTTTTAATAAAAATGCACCTAATTGGAACTAAAGAAATAGGAAAAAAAATCGGAAAGGGGAAGAAATCCTTGCATAAATTGAATTGGGATGAAATTTTGAGTTTTGGCTCGCCGACATTTGTCGAAAGCAGCTGATTCCATGATATCGTGGAATTTCCTTGATCGGAAATACAAGATTTGCTGATCCCATGATCCACAGACACTCCCACGTCAGTTTGTATGAGTGATAATACTTTTTTTAGGGAGGTTGGTTCTCTCTGCTCAAGATATGAAGTCCTGTAAGAATTTCAAGCACCCTTTCTCTTTCTATCATTTATTTGAGAACTTTGACATAGTCACTATACTTGAGATCTTAGTAGTAATCTAGTTATAAATGTTTGATCCTCATTACATTGAAATATTCAATGCCATTGATGTTGCTTGGTTGTTAAACCTTTTATCGTGATCTCATAGAGAAGCGCACCATATTAACTTTTGAGCAAGTCTGCTTGATAGGTTCCCAAATATATTTTACGGTTATTAGGAATTTGTATGGACCACTGATTTTAAGTACCATGCTGTTTCATTCCATGACTTGATTATGGAATCCTCTTCATCCCAAAAATATAAATTTTGGTCTTTTAGATCTGGAGGATGATCAATAAGATAGTGAACTTTTCTTTTTTTACTTTCCTGAAAATCTTTACGATCTAATGCTTTTTCATGTAGTTTCTTTAATTCCAATGTTATCCTGGAATTTCTCTTTAACTCAATTTTCACTATTCATGATGGTTGATTCTTTGGAAGGAAGGCTAAAAAAATTAAGCATGATGAGGAGAAGAAGAATGAAAGAGGAAAAATAAATGATGGAAATATTACTCTAAACTTGCTCTGGTATTATATATAAAAGAAGTGACGAGAAAGCTTTTCTTGTTCATTTCCTTGATGTTTTAAACATAACTATCTGGAGAATAATTGAAATTATCAATTAAAAAGAAATTGTTGTCCAATACTTACTATTTTTGCTGGTGGAAGGAGGGAACGGTGGGGCACTTCTATTTCCATGTTAAACACATATATCCGTGGTATATGTTTTCCCTTATCTAGGACATGAACTCGTTGCTCTTTTCATTTCTTATTTAGCAATACTAATATGAGCATTTGTCAAAATTAAATTGGTCACATTAAAAATTAAGAAACAAATTATGGTATCTAAGTTTAATGCTAAGGCAAAATACAGGCCATGACACTCCATTTGGGAGATGGTATGGGTAGGGGTGTAAGTGAGTCAAGCTGAGCCGGCTCGAGTAAATGACTCGTGAACTGAGCTTGATGAGCTAACAAGCCAAGCTCAAGCCAGCCTTGACTCGACTCGTTATCTTGTGAGTCTGCTTGATTAAAAAATATTGATATAAAATATACTTAAAATATCTTAAATTTCAATATTTTATCTTTAAGGCATTAAAAATGTAAAAAAAAATAATGTTTTGTATTATATATTAGGTGATTTCTTGTTATTTATCTCCTAATTGTTCATTCTATTTGTTATCTTATTATAAAACTAGCTTAAATTAATATTATTTTCTTACTTCTATATTAAACAAGTTGGCCCGCGAGCCAGCTCAAACTCGTAAACTTAAGCTCGAGCTCGAGTTCGAATTCAATAAAATTAATCAAGCTCAAGCTCAAGCCGAGGGTAGCTCGAGCTTGACTTGACTTGTTTACACCCTTATGTATGGGTGAAGACACCTCTAAAGGAAGTTATTCTTTTGACTACACAACTTATGATCATACTTGAAAATTGTGTGGTTATTCACATTGACAGTAATTTTATATTTAATGAAAGAATAAAATATATTGAAGTTGATTATCATTTGATTTGAGATGCTATGCCAACTAAAAGGATTGTTACTCGTAAAGTTTCCAACTTAGAGTAGCTTGCATTTATATTAACAAAAATTGTGTCCTCTTTAGCTTTTAAAATTTTGTAACAAATTAGAGTTAACTAATACATGTTCTCCAACTTAATGGAAAGTACTGGCATTATTTTTTCTCTTAGGAAAGTGATCTTATTATGATTATTTTTAATGCTTTTTTTTGGTGTTCCTTTGAGTCATAATATTTACATACATACCACACAATTCTTATCTATTTACATATCCAATACCTAAACTTTCATATTTATATGCCTAACACTCAAATCTTTAATATCACATCAAAAATACCACTCTTGGTTACTTTTAAAAAGTGAAATACTCCTTTTCATTCATTGGTTTGTACACTAAGATGTTATAAATGTAAATATTAAAGTTTAGGTGTTAAATATGTAAATACATAAGAAATGTGTGTATGTGAACTTCCTTATTTTTTTTTAATAAAGAGGTTATGCTTCTTCTGAGTAAACAAACATTTTATCACTATTTTTAGATGAAGCTTCTCATTGATTGATGTACTGTTAATATACTGGTGTGCTAAGGGTTTGCTTAGAGTATGTCTTTATTCTTCATACCTTGTTGTTGAACCTTTTTTTTTTGCTTCTGTTTGAGATTCTAAATGAATTTGTTTTTGAAACTATGTTAACAGTATGATTGTTTTGCTTTATCATTTATTTATATAAAATCATTTTGTGCTGTGACCAACATCACGTAAAATTAAAAGTTAAATAGGATTGTTTCCCTTGCATAGGGTGCTAATTGCTTATTTGGTTTTCTACTTAGGCGCATGCTATTTGATATGATTATATTGTATAAATTTATTGTGGAAGTTGCCTAATTGTTGCATGAAAACTATGCAGATCCNGCTCACTTAATGTACGGTTAATATACTGGTGTGCTAAGGGTTTGCTTAGAGTATGTCTTTATTATTCATACCTTGTTGTTGAACCTTTTTTTTTGCTTTTGTTTGAGATTCTAAATGAATTTGTTTTGAAACTATGTTAACATTATGATTGTTTTGCTTTATCATTTATTTATATAAAATCATTTTGTGCTGTGACCAACATCACGTAAAATTAAAAGTTAAATAGGATTGTTTCCCTTGCATAGGGTGCTAATTGCTTATTTGGTTTTCTACTTAGGCGCATGCTATTTGATATGATTATATTGTATAAATTTATTGTGGAAGTTGCCTAATTGTTGCATGAAAACTATGCAGATCCTAAGTATGCGGACTGCTAAGAGGCCTGGGGTTGTTATAAATATTGGTTCTGCTGCCGGCCTTTATCCAGCGTACCCTGATCCTGTCTACTCTGGTGCAAAAGGTTCATTTGTTTTCCCAGACGCTGTTTTAATCGTCTTATAATCTGATAATTACATTATGTTGCTACATCAATTTTTTGCTCTTAAATAGATGTATGACATAACTCATAGATATACTGATGGTTATGTATCTTGGGATCTATACGGGAGATGTTTTAGTTGAGAACTATTTCACTTGATTTTCAAATTCAATTTCTGAAATTCTTATTCTTGTTTGCCCGCTTAAAACCATTTCTAATTATATTATTAGTCCCATTGTTATCAGAATTTAGTAAACCTTATAGTGATAACTAACCATTTTTTTTTATTTTTCATTGTGAGAAAAACACTCTGCTTTCATGTAATTGTTTAGTACTGTGATACTTTTGATCGCTAAATTGTTGATCAAGCAATTATTGTCCCAATTGATGGAAGGTAACTGCCACTAAGGAGCAATCATCCTTGGTAGCAGTCTTGCTCGTTGAGTTATTCATTCTTTATTAGAATTGCAATTTGTGTTTATTTTATGTTCTTTAATTATCTTATAAATCCTTATCATGTGACTAATGTCAAATTCTAATCATATTTTGGTTCTTTGTTAAAGGATGAATTATTAGAAGAGCGTCCTGCAAAAAATTTTCCTACTTGATATTCTCAGAGGAGAGCCCAGCTGGTGCGTGCTCTATCAGTCATAGGAGAGTGCAATGTAGGAATATTTCTTGCATGATGATTCTTACGATAATCTCTCCATTCGTAGGGTGCATTGGCCAAGTTCTATAAATGTGAAATTTTATTTTGCATGTGAACTCTGGAACAAATAAACTGCATAATTAATAATCATAGAAAATTATCCTTTATTTAGGAATTTAAATTAATTAGTAAAGGATGGGCTAAAACGGGATATGTATTTTTCATGCAATAACTATAGAAAATTGCAGATAAGGTTCTTACAAGCATGGTTAGATTTTAGAATGTCACTCCAACGCTGGAACCCTTTCCAATTCCTACCAAAACCTAGGTTATAAAAATTTGAAAGAAAAACACAACTTTTGTCTGTTGGATTGATAATTGATCATCTTTACTTGGCCAAAGAAAACTCATCTGTACCATGGGCTTGGATGATTATGTTCGCCTGAACTTTTGTAAATGCATCATACCTAGCAGCAAGGACACGTGCCCTATAAAATTGCTTTAATCGGTGTGATAATCTGTAACATCTTTTGGTAGGCGATCATATGATTCGTGTCGATTAAACCCTTAAGAGGATTACTATGTAGATTATGGTTTTCTTAGGTTACCTCTGATAATTCTAAATTTGAAGTAGATTTAAGCATTATAATATAAATTGTGATTTTCATTATTGAAGTCTAGCAAATTTAGAAGCTTATTTTGATCAAACATACATCTTGGTATAATTTTTGTTACAGGTGGTGTGGTTTTATTTTCTAGATCACTTGCTCCATTGAAGCGGGAAGGAATTCGAGTGAATGTGCTTTGTCCGGAGGTACGTTGACTTTACAACAACTACAAACCTTTGTTTCACAAATTGAGGTCATGCACATGAATTGTTTTTCTTCATTATCTTATTAATTGTCATATTTTCATTTGATTCTAGTAAATTAAGATATTTTTTTATACAACATTCTCAAGTCTTTTAGGTCATCTCTATCTTTCTGAACAAAAGTCAAATTTAAAACATCTATTCTCCTAATAGGATCATCAGATGGTTAATGTTTAATGTGACCAAACCATCTAAAGCGACTCTCTAATCTCGTGTGTCAGTGGAGCTACTCCAACCCTCTCACTGATATCGTCATTTCATATTTTGTTTTAGTGCAAAACCAATCATCCACCTGAGCATTCTCATCTCACATTTTGTCTCCATCGTGTACTCCGACTTTTAACTAATAAATTCTTTTTATCATATTAATAGGATAGATTTCTTCCCGGTGGGAGTGGGAGTATCTTTCTAAACGATAATATTTGCTATGCTGACAAAATTAAATAAAATATGATGTCGCTATTCTTTTGTTTTAAATATCAAGATGGCTAACTCATATCATGCAAGTGATTGTAAACAATCTGATTCCAGAGTAGCCATACTTGAGCTTTTCAGTGTTACTCCCTATCATGTTAAGATGCCTCTCGTTGAAATTTGAAGCTGTTGAGAAAATATTGTAAATGGTTGGTTTCAGGGTGTATATTGTAATTATCAGTATTTTTAACTACAATGAACTGTTTAATTTTACATTGTGATTAGTAAGGGATGTTGTACTTGCACTTTGCAGAAGTGTTACTATAGCTTATGCTAGCCCGCTTGGGATTGTTTAGAAATAATGGTACATCAATAATAGGCTTTTGTGTGCAGTTTGTGGAAACTGATATGGGATCAACGGCGGACAAGAGAATTCTTAATGCAGCTGGCGGTTTCATACCTATGGAAATGGTGGTGAATGGTATGCTATCATTAATTATTTATTTATTTTTTTTGTCGTTCTATTTTTTGAAGAAGTACTAATTATTTATGATTTGTCATAACACTAAATCATTGCCTCATAATATTTGAGAACTTTATTTGGATTTATTGCTTCCTGATCTTTTTAATTCCACTGCGAAGTTCAATTGTTCCGCGGATGATTTGGTGCATTGCCTGTAAAATTTTCATGCCACTGGGTAAAAGTGGTTGCTATAAATTATGTGAACTTTTATTACTGCACTTGTTGGAAAAATAACCAAAGACTATAGCAAGAACTTTTAATGCTAAAGACGCGAAAAAATTATGTAGGTCAACCTAATTTTCTATCCATGCAACCCCTTAAATATTATGAGAGAAATAAGACCAAAACAGCAAAATAAGATGCTTATTAGATTTAATATCAAAATTCCTTATGTATATTCTCTGGTACAACAAAAGTCTTTTTTGGTGCAACCGAATTGGCCCTTATAATGAATAACTTTTTGCTCACATTGTGGTTGAAAGTGACCAAGAGCTTTTGTTGGGGATATGGGAGAGAAGAAGTTGATAGAGAGAGAGAGAGAGAGAGAGAGAGA